>RJWM01002001.1:0-138329 GCA_004363535.1 Dasyprocta punctata | reverse complement strand
TTCTTCATCTTTCCCTGCATATGCCACACTTAAAATAAACTTTCATTTCACACTATATTAGTTTTGACTTTCTCATTTTCTGGTAAGAGCCTCACTTCTTCATTCTTCACTGAATCCTAAGAGAGGCAGAGGGGCTTTGCTGGAGACCCTCACAAGACCACCCACCCTCCCCCACAGGGTGCAACAGTTTCTTTCTGGGCAACTGGGCAATTTTTACATATATCCAAAAACTAGAGGGAGCATCTTTTAAATGCTTGGTATGAATCATTGTTCTTTATCTCATGGTACTTCCATATCTACATTTATTTAAAAAGAAAGAGGATGACTTGCTTTAAAATATGCTTTAGCTTTCACAGGCTGGGCAAAGTTGGGGAGAGATTTTTAGGTAAAAGCTACTGACTTGAAAATTCTCTTTCTTGCTCACAGAAAGTAACACTGGCTCACCCAATCACCTGGCTTACACTTTCCATCTCTACACTTTCAAAAAATTTTGTTAACTTTACTTTCTGCTGCTTTTAATTACTCAGTTCAAATGTTTTCTTTTTAAAAAATTTTACTCGTACAATAATAATTACATTTATCATGGGTGCTGGAATATGCATGCAATACACTTTCTTTTTCCATTCTCTGTCCCTCTTATCCCTCCCTTTATCCCCTGGTCCCTTTTCTTTTTGCAAAAGATCTATTTCTGTGTTTCCTACTGCCTATCCTTTTTGCTCTCTAATTTATTTATACATTTGTTTTCCCATATGAGCAGGATGGTGCTATATTTAAACTTGTGTGTCTGATTTATTTCATCTAACATCGTGGTCTCAGATGCATTCTTTTTTCTACAAATGACTCAAATTTACCCTACTTTATGGCAAATAAGCAATCTATTGTGCAAAATACCAAGTTGTCTTCAACAGTTTATCTGTTAATGGATATATAGGATGCTTCAAAGATTTAGGTACTAAGAGTTGGTTTGGTATAAACATGGGTATGAATGTTAAACTATATTATGATGCCATTAATTTTTTGGAGGCTACCTAGAGTGGGATAACTGGGTCAAATGGAATTGCTATTTTTAGCTTTTTGAGGAATCTTCATAGAATTTCCATAATGACTGTACTAGTTCATATTCCCACTAACCATACAGAAGGGCTCCTTTTGCCCTGCCACCTCACCAGCAGTTTTTTATTTGATTTTTTGATGATAGCCATTCTTTCTGGAGAGAGATGGAATTTCAGTGTTATTTTAACTTGCATTCTGCTAATGGCCAATGATGAACATTTTTTTGTCTGTGTATTGCCATTTGTATTTCTGCTTCTGAGAAGAGTCCATTCATTTCAGTTTCCCATTTTTAAATGGATTATTTATTGGGGGATCCAATTTTTGAGTTATTTATATAATCTCAGTATTACTGCTGTGTCTAAGGTGTAACTGGCAGCATCGTTTCCCCATTCTGTAGATTGTCTCTTTGTTCTCTTAGTTGTTTCCTTTGCAATCCAGAAGCTTTTTGGTTTGACATGATCTCATTTGTTCTTTGGTACTATTTCTTCTGGCAGTGGGGTTCTGTTTAGAAAGTCCCTGTCTATGCTTACGTCTTCAAGAGTTTTACTTAACTTGTTTTCTGACAGAGGAAGTGTTTCTCCTTTAATATTTATATCCTTCATACAGTTTAATTTTAGTTTGGTACCTGGTAAGAGAAATGGGTCTAGATTTAATCTTCTGCTGTCGATAGCCATTTTTCCCAGCATCATTTATTAAAGAGCCCATCCTTCCTTCAGAATGTTTCTGGCTCCCTTCCTTAATTATCAGTGGCTGACCATGTGTGGATTTGTCTCTTTATTCTCTGTTCTGTTCCATTGATGCACATAATTGTCTTTGTGATGGGTAACCAGCTGGTTTTTTTTTTTTTTAAATCACTGTAGCTTTGTAGTATAACTTGAAGTCTAGGATTATGATGCCTCCTGCTTTGTTTCCCTAGGATTGTTTTTGCTATTCTGGATTTCTTCTGTTTCTATATGAATTTTAGGATTACTTTCTATAGTTACGTGAGGAATGATATTGTTATTTTGATTGGAATTGTGTTTAACTCATATATCAGTTTTGAAAATATGGGCATTTTGACAACATTAGTTCTGTCTATCCCAGAACAGAGGTAATTTTCTATTTTCTGATGTCCTTTTCCATTTCCTTTTTCAGAATACTGTAGTGTTCATTGTAGAGGTCTTTCACTTGCTTAGAGTAATACCTAAGTGTTTAATTTTTTGATGATATTGTGAATGGTATTGTTTTTCTAATATCTTACTTGGTATGTTCATTATTGGTGTATAGGAACACTACGGTTTTTTGGTGTTGACTCTATTGTCATTCTCTGTTATTACATTTGGTTATTCAGTTTAGGAGTCTTCTGGTGGAATTTTTTTGGTCTTCTCTGTAGAGAATATTGTCATCTTCAAAAAAATTGTAATTTCACATCTTCCTTTCTTATATATATATCCCTTTTATTCTTTTTCTTGCTTGATTGCTCTTTCTAATGTTTGGAGTACTCTGTTGAACAAAAGTAGTGATAGTGGATATCTCTGTCTTGTTCCTAATTTTACAGGAAGAGCTTACAGCATTTCCACATTTAATATGATGTTGGGCATTGGTTTGTGATGATTTTCGTCACATTGATATAAGAAATTTTATTTTTCTGTTGTTTTATCATGAATGGATGTTGGATTTTGTCGAAGTCTTTTTCTGTGTCTATTGAGATCATCATGTGACTTTTGTCATTGCTTTTGTTTATGTGCTATATTGATTTAGATGTATTGAACCATTCTTGTCTCTGGGGTGAAGCCTACTTGATCCTTATGTATGATCTTTTCGATGATTTGTTGCATTCTGTTGCCAGTATCTTGTTGAGGATTTTTGCATCAGTGCTTATTGAAGAGATTGGCCTGTAGCATTCTTTCTTTCAGTTGGGTTCTTGTCTTGTTTTGGAACCAGGATAATGTTATCTTCAGGGTATGATTTTCAGAGTAGCGTTTCCTTCCCTTATAATTTCAGTAAAGAGGTTGATGAACATTGGCATTAGATCTTTCCTGAAATTCTTTAGACTTCAACAGTGAACTCATTGGGTCCTGAGTTTTCTTATTTGGTAGGTTTTTATTGCTCTCCAGAAATACATAGAATTAGAACTAGAGAGAATATAACATTATCCCTGCTCTAAACAAACTGATAATCTCAGAGAGTTAATAATGCAGCCACATTTATTTATTTGCATATAAGTGTTTAAGAGATATGTGTGCATGACTTTATATACTATTATACTATTATACTATTATTCTACCATATTCTGAAAACTGAGTGAAATTGTTTAATGGGATTGTTTAATGTCCATTTCATAGTTGTCATACAAAGAATATAACACAAGCCATACAGTTGTGCTATTTCTATCAATCTAATGCAAAAGTAATCAAAAACAAATATCAATTATGGCTCTGAAATCACTTTCTTCAAGGGTTCAGGGATCTTCTTTCTTGTTTCTCTGCTCTTCTTAATATGTGGTTTTCATTTAAGGGATTAAATTTCCTGTCTTGATTCCACTCTGTATGCAGGAGAAATGGGACAAAAAGTGCTGATCCTTTCCCTTTTAAAATCACTCAGCACATCTCCGCATGTCTCTCATTGATCAAAACTTAATCTCCAGCACAAGGAAATCATAGAAGTGTAGTCTTTTAGCAAGTAGCAAGTAATTAAAAAGTATTTTCTGTAATAAAAGAAGACGGCTACAGGGTGGCTTTAGGGAATTGGCCATCTCTGTGAATCATGCAACAGGAGCTAAAGGTCTGGTTACAAGACGAAATCAAAATGGTGCAGCACTTTGGGACCCGGGTATCCAGCCACGGAGCTGCATAAGCTGAAAGGAATGCTGTCAGAGCCCAGGGAGCACAGGTGTCAGAGATGATCGACCGAGGTCCAACCCAGTAGCAGTGACAAAAAACAGGTTTCTAAGGACAGATAGTGCAAGGAGCACAATAAAGATCACATCTGAGCATGTTGCTTGGGTTCACCAAGCAGCAGCATGGAACTCGTAGTATGCAGGAGGCTGCAAGTGGGGCACTCGATCAGGAAGATTGGCCAAAATCATCTTAAAGCTGTAAGAGAAGGCAGAGGTTAACAGCCCTCTTCCACATGTTTTAAACCAAGACTGCATTGGAGGAGCTTTTGTGTGTGCGTGGAACAGGTCCAGTCCTGCCTCACCTGCAGAGAGATACACAGGAGGCCAGAATCTCAGGCAGTGCCTGGAAGGTGCACTGAGCAAAGGCGAGATTCGGAGAGAGAGACGATCTTTCCCTACTTGCCAGGAAAGAGCTCAGTGGGAGATAAGCTGTGTTATCAAAGCAGATGCAACTTTGCTTTTACCAAAATTGGTGAAAAGTGGGTATATTATTGGCAGCAAAATTGAAATTCCATAAACATTTGACTCTTCCGGATGAGAACAAGGAACAACTCTCTTTTCCCTAGCCTCTTGGCAAATACTGTCAAATGAAATTCAGAGTGAATCCTGTCTTTCTTTAGATGTCAATGGAAAGACAGGAACCTAAAGTCATATCTTCTATCTTTTCAATTAATGAGAGGTTAATAAAGTACTATGCATTACAGGACAGATTTTCACTGAAAATGTCGAATTTCCTCAGGCAGAAGATTCTGTGGAAGAATCAAGCCTCTAGTCTGAGTGTAAAGCAGTCTTCCACGTACTATTGTACTGAGACCCAGAGCAAAATATGCCACCACTTTATATAGATGGAAGTAGATAACGCTTAGTGGTTAACTTTGAGGAAAAGAACCCTAATTTTAACTCTCAGTTTTGCTGGGATGATTAGAGATAAGTTGGTTACCTTTTCTGTCTGCTTGCCTATAAAATTAAACAATGTCATTAGTAAGATCCCACTTGGCAAATTCTCTGTGGATTTGTTCACTTGCTTGTCAGAATGTTTATTGAGCTGTTATTATATGCAAGGTCCTCTTCTACGTGTTAGTCTCCACCCTCCGGTAGATGAGCGTGAAACCCCTGCTCTCATAGAGCCTGCTATATACTTGGGGAAGATTAGCTGAGAAAATACGTTTAAAACACTTCTCACATTTCTGGGGAATATAGTAAACCTTCTCTAAAAAGACTAGTTGTCATTATTTCTGTCATTTGTAAGATAACCAGATGACCCAGAGTATCATTTCATTAGAGTTTTTTTTTTTTTTTTTTTTTTTTTTTTTTGCGGCACCGGGGATTGAACTCACAACCTCGCGCCTGCTAGGGCAGGCGCTTAAGGCACTGAGCCAAACTCCCGGCCCTGGGTTTCTGAGGCAGGGTCGCACTATGTAGCTCAGGCCGGCCTTGCGCTCGCGTTGTAGCCCAAGCCGGCCTCGAACCCACAACACTCCGCCTACCTCAGCCTCCCGAGTGCTGGGATTAAAGGCGTGCGCCACCACACCCGGCTTCATTAGAGTTTTTCACTAGATACAACATTACATCTGTTTGGAGGCAACTGGTTTTGCTCAGCTAATACCAGCCATAATATTCCTGAATAAAAATGTGAGACACATTAAAGTTAATTCACTTAAACTCATTATTATTTGTTTTTATAAATATGTGGCAGAGTGAAATCTTCTAGTTTTTCAACTGAAGGCGAGATTAGAAGCTTGAGCGACACTTGCTGCGCTCCATCAGAAATACTTTACACTATGATTTTGAGTAAAGAGATAATTTTCATTTACATTCCCATTGGCAGAAGTTACATACTTTGTTAGTTCTCATTGACATCACAATTAGGCTGTTCTTTACTCAATCAATTAATTTTATGTTAATGATCTCAGTATATAGGATACATTAAATTATAATGCACCATGTGGTTTACCTTGACTTTTTTTAATGATCAAAACTAATATTGTCAATGTTAATTTAAATTCTCTTTTCTGAAATTAGGAAATGATATTTATCTACCTTGTAAATTTTTCCTGTCTTACACATTAAAACAAAAATAATACATGTAATTTATAACAATATCTGGATAAACCTCTTAGAAGAAACACACACATGTAATATGATACACACTTTATTACTTTTGCATGGACAAATATTTTATGAGGAAATTATCGATGCCATGTCTTTGTAATCATACCCAATAGAATCACTTTTTTATGTGTGGAAAAACTATATACAAGCTACATTTTATTGCTTAATACCATGAGGTTCCTCACAAGTATGGCAGATCTCACAATGAATAAAATATATGGATATGAATACTTTTTTATACTCAAATTCGACAAGAACTTTATTAGGAAAATTGCAGTGAAACTGCTTTTCCCCCCTTTAGACATCAGGAGGGGTGTGATGTGTGTGTAGCTGACAGGGCCGGGTGCTGACCTAGACTCATTAATCTTAGGAAGTGCCACCATGCTTCATTCAGGACTTTAAATCACACGGTGAATTCAGAATATTTCACTGAGCACAATAGGAATAAAATTTAATCACGTATAAATAAAGTATTCTCTTCAGTCTCATTTAACCACTCTCTTCTTAAGTACAGGAATGTTAATAGCCTACAAGCTATTAAATCCCAACAGTGTATCCAGGAGCCAATTTACTGGTTCCCAAGCAACACTTACGATTTTCATGCCAGGTGATTTTAAATTAACAACACCTGTATAAAATTCTTTTATTAGGAAATTAGAACAAAGGAATTGAGTCGAAGAGAAAAATAATAGTATAAAATGTATAGTGCTTACTGGTGTATTGGCCTACTTCGTATACCTGTAACTGATTATAATGCTAGCAATTTTGTGAAGTCTTTGTTTAATCAACAATTCTGCCTTATTAAGGAATCGGAAAACTCATTAGAGACCTCACCAAATAAGAAATCCTGGCCTTGGTCCCAAAATGCTGTTCTTTTTTTGTGAGTTTCACTCTTTTCTAGGCTGTTAAAATTCTATACTGGATACAAGGACTCTCTGAGACACCACATGCATTCATATAAATGATTTGATAGTGTAAAATGTTTCATAATTATGTTACTCTACTATTGCATTTCTGTTGTTCTTAACCTTTTAATTATTTGGCAGAGAACTTATTATAAATGAGACATTTAGCATAAATTCCTTTAAACTTGATATGCTGATGACCCCAAGATAGCCCAAATCCCACAGGTCAAATTTGAAATTGGATCTTTTTCTTATAATCTTTTAAATTCACTTTCCTTTTAAAAAGTGTAACAGTTATAAAAAGGATATTAAAATTTACAATAAGATCAATTGTAATATATCGAGCCAAAGCAGATTTTACTGTGCAAGTGAGAATAACAATTCGAAATATAGTTAAGAACTTCAATGGTAGTCGAGGGTGCATTTGCTATTGGAAATATTTAGTCTATACCAGACAATTAAACACTAAAACTTAGAGATCTGTGCCTAACTTTATTAGTGTTTTGGTGGAAAACTTTCATAGATTAACAAGAGTCAGTGATACACATCTCTTTCCAATTCTACATTCAGTGACCTTATTTGTATTTTGAAATCAGCCATGGTGGGAATATTTACATTATAGAATTCAACAAATGCCTCAAATCACAGCTTTCTCTACTTTGGAAAGCTGAGTATTCATTGCATAAGTGTATCATTGGTACTATGTTAGCAAATAAAGTTCGAAATTGTACCTTTCTGAGACACATTCTAAAGCAGGCCCGTTGTTCACAGTGGGATTCCAGAAGGGCTACTTCTGCTGTTTTTTACTGCAAAAAATCTGAGGCTGATGGTAGCCCTGAGTCCCATTTCCAACCTTCTCTTTTTCCTCAAGTGATTATAGGAGCCTCTGTACTCCAAAAGAAAGTAAATCTGAGAAATTATAACTGTTCAGGCCTATAAAGGATCACAACTTTCTAGTAGAATAAGACTAGTTTTTTCTGTGTTGTTTAAAATCCTTTATAGGCAGTAGCTTGGAAGAAAAGCTCAAGTGTTATGGGTTGTGTCTAGATGTACCCTTAAAGCCTCATGTGCCATCACAGGTGTGGCTTTTTCAGAGGTGGCTGCCTCTAGAATATATGATCCATTTGTGGTGCAATGCTAGAATTAAGGTTGTTAGGTTTCAGGGTAGGTGATTACTAAATCAGACCACTGACTGGTCTGGCACCGCCCTAATCCCAGTAGTCTGGATACAATATAAGCGACAGAAAGAGGTTTGTCTTGTCCCTTGCTTGCTTACTTTTACTGTGTCCTGCCTGCCATGAACTGTTTCTCTTCTGCAATGCCCCTTTGCCAATCCAACCTACCTTGGAGCCAGCTGCTTATCAACTGAAACCTCTACAGAGTGTGAGCTAAATAAACCTTTCCTCCTTTAACTTTGGGTGTCAAGTATTTTGTCTCTGCAACAAGAAAAGTAAATAAGACCTCAAGAATGTAAAAGTTCTGTAAAAAGCATACCATCAAAACCAAGAAATCCAGGGCCCTTGGAAATGCAAACTTTAATACTGAGAATGAAGCAGATAGTGTATAGGGAACACTTAACTCTGCAACCTCTCAGTGCTCCCTGTGCAGGAAGCAGTCAAGTCACCTATTTCAATTGTTCAAATCCTGCATGTGCCAAAGAGAAGCCTGGCCCCATTGGCTCCTGGGAGATAACATCCAAGCCCTGCTGGATGAGAATGTTTGTATCCCTGGTGGGCGGGCTATGCCAGAAAGTTTGAATTAATATGATTTGTGGTGAGGCCAATCCTATTAGTTTTACCTCTGGAAGGACTGAAAACAAGTTATCAGGTCAGTATCAGGGCTGCTTCCTGAAGTTACCCCTGGACGCTGCAGTTCAGCTGAGCTTCGCTTGTTGGCAGTACTTTGAGAAATGTTGTCACACCTGCTGCTGGGTGAATTTAGCAGTTTGTTTTTCCTCTCCTAGGAGAGAAGTGCCAGAAGCTTTGACCTCATCACTCCTGGACTCTAATGATCGCCTTTTTTCTTGCTGATTTTTTAATGTGTAACCTTTTACTGTAATACACCATAACTGTGAGGATAACTGCTTCTTTGAATTTAGGATTCTCAAGATTGAAACTCTCAAGGCCTAGGTCTTTGCAGGTACCAACTCAAATGCTAAGACTTTCGTCATCATAGTAGTTTTGCTTTCAGTTTGTTTTTTCCTCCCTCCTATCTGCTATTCAAATGTGATATTAGTTTTGTAATAAACAAACTATTTAGATTCCACTATAAAAATTACACTGTGTTAGGCATTGTGAACAGTGAAGATATTTATAGGAAACCATAGGTGCAATATTTATTTTCATTATTAGGAAGCATATATTTTAAAATGTTATTTTGCCCAAATACGAAGACTGTGAAGCTTTTAAGGGGTTAGAAAATAGCTTAGAGCACAACTTTCAAATATCTCAAAAGCATATTTGCTATAGTAATCTGCACTTGATAGATGGCAAATAATCTCCCTGAATGTAGTGTATGTTCTCTAGGTTTGTACGTTAACTGAATCTTCCACTGAACACTAAGTAAGGTATAGGCAGGTGCTTGCTTGTCACACAGCCATCATAGCTTTCTGTTAATAATTTTTACTGTGCCACCTACAGAACCTTTTCAGGTTCTAAGTCGCAAAACCAATTTCTACCCCAAGATGTAGAAAAGCAACACACCAATAACACAGAAATATTAAACAAAACAATTATCTAAAACTTTAAGCTAATTTTTTAAAATGTACAGTTGTATGAAAGAATCCCAAGAATGAATATGACTACTAGAATTTAATCCAGACTATTAATTTTATTCATTGTTCTTGTGTTAAAAGGCCATGAGTTAAAAAATTAGGAGCTACCATTATTTGGTTTTCTTGAGTAAAGAAAAATGATAGACTATTTTCTGAATTTTTTTAGTAATATCCTGTAAAATCAATAAGGATTTAATTAACATTTATGATTTTAAGCCAAAAAGCATAGATTTAACTAAGGCCTTTACATTGAGCAGACTATCTCATTTGGCCTCTAAATATATGTTTCTTATCTTTAGAGGGACTCACAATAGATGACAAGAGAGACATCCAAGTGAGTACTTTTAAAAAATGTAGAGGTTAAGGCAATACATCTTTGTTTTCTAGGTGCAGAAAGGAAATTTAAGGCATGATAGCTTTAAAATACAGCAAAATGCTAGCAAATTTTTCACTGAAACATTCAATTCTTGAAATTTTAATAAAAATTCGTTATTAACATTAAGAGCACATCCATAATTATTCAGGAGACTCAGTTACTAGAGAGACTATGATGTAAGACTAGAATTTACTATGTTGGAGATTTTACTGGTTTAAAGTAGCAATATTCAACATGATATGTTCATCTTCACTTTTGCAGTCATGAGAAAAAACAAAGCAAACAAAAGGAATGCTTTCTGTGTGTCTCTAAAGTTAACGGTATGCAATGACATTATGTGTGTTATGTTGTAATTCATCAGGGGAGATTGGTGGTCTGAGTTCACTTTGCTTACTCTGAAATCAAGACCATCATAGAGTTCTAGAATGAGGAAAGGTCATGGGAGCTACATTGCTTTGCCATTTCTTCTTGGGTTAGAACTCCAGAAGTTTTCTCTCTTGTTTATAGTCTCTCCAGAAGTCCTTTTCCCATCTTTAGTGAGGCTGGTGGGTATCATCTTTGCGTTCTGTACCTAGGGCACCAAGCGGCTTACTGACCACTTTGTCTCAACTTCTCCCAGTTCTTTCCATAAATTTTCCTCACAAGAGTAGTTCAACAAAGAACTGTTATTCTCTTCCAAATAGCTCTCTACTTGAATTAAGTCACTTGGGGTTAGCTTACCCATATTACTAAGTCATCATTCCAAAGTCCAGTTTAAAATAACTTAAAATAAGGGACAAGTTCTTATTCCTTCCTCATCCATATTTTTGCTTTTGCAACAGATTTCTGCAAAATTTTTAATATGTTTGATCTCTTCATGTATTCATGAATCCATTCATGCCATGAAGCAAAATCATTCTCTAACAATTACTGTTGCTACCTCCCACTAAGCTGCACACCAGGTGGTATAGAGAGAATTTCTCAGTAATTTGGTACTAGAGCATCTCAGGAAGTCGCACATTTTTAGCACTGTGATAATATGGATAAAGGCCACATGGTCACATGTGCATTTTGCGAAGACTCAGGAAATTAAACAAAGGAGAATGCAAATACAAAGAAGTCTATTAAATTTTATACAAATGCAGACTTCTAAAATATTAAATTAAAAACTCTTGGAATAGAAGAGGCCTCAGCAGTTTGCTGTAAACCATGTTTCTTCGAATTGAAAGAAGGTGGTTTTAGAAGAAGGTTACTGAATTAATAGTCTTCCATTTGCAAGATCTATTTCCCTCATCAGCTCATGTCAACAAATTATAGAAATGGTAGCAATCGTTGCTGCTGGCCTTATGGCCTTCCAACGTTCCCATGAAAGAGGAAACTTTGTCAAAGCTCAATTCAAAACACCCTTGCATGGCTGGGGTAGGAATTCCGTACATTGCAGTTTTTCTCCAACTTTAATGTGCATAAAGGCACTTGGGAATTTATTTTTTTTAAAAAGGCTGTTCTGTTAGGACTATTAGATTGGTCTGGGGTCAGGTCTGAGCGTCTGGGTTGCTAAGCTCTCCAATGTGCCTGATGGTGCTGACCCTCAGGAGTTAAAGAATAATACTCCTGTTTCCAACTGCTGTGGATTCTGATTTAATTGGTGTGGAGTGGATCTGGACCTTTGGAGTTTTAACTATTCAATGAGAACCACTGCTTTGGAGCAAGACATTTCAAGATGTCTTGATCAGAAGAATAAATTGGAGCATTTGCTAAAGAAAAATCCCCGGGCCCCATGCTAGAGTTAGTTGACCAGAATCTCCAGGAGAGGAGGATAACTTGCACAGAGGGTAGCTTGAGTCTGTAACAGATTATTTCCCAGCATCAGGGAAGTTAGGTCAACTCTGTCCTACAGTAGTCATTGAGGCCAGGCTTGTGAGGTGCGACTGCTTATACTTGGGTTCATGCATTCACACTTAGACCAATTTATTTACAGCAGGAAGAAGTGTCATGTGGTATATGCCTTTAGACTTCATTTGAGGAGGGTGGACGCAGAGAAAAATTGGATCATCAAAAGGATAGAAAAATGGCAATGATCATTCTGGGAATTACTGTGAGTAAAAGGAGTCTGTCTCCTGCTTTGTACACAATCCAGTTACTTTCCAAAGCAGCTTTTTAAATAGCCACATATTTAGTTATTTTCGCAAGCAGATGGTCTCTGGGATGCTCATTTTTTAAACTGTACATTACGTGGCATTTTTATATTATAGCATACTATCGTATGTTAGCCTGCAACTTGCAGAATTGCCTATCAAATTTATAGAAAAGTTTTCAATCAAGTTACATTTAAAGACTTTAGTTAGTGATGTTGGCTCAAGTGTGTGTACATGGAATGTACAAATGCTGTTTCTTAGCAAATTTCCTGGGCAATTTTCAGTTCAAGTAATAAAAGTATGCTAGACTGACTGCTAAAACAAAAAGCTACCATTTGTGTTTCAGTTGTGTAAACATGTTATTAATGACCCAGACTAAATGCCAGCCACTGTTCTAAGGCACAGAAGAACCAAGATAATGTGAACTTTTCCAGAAGACATTGGGAGGAACGTGTAACCTTTCTCCACCCTTGTATACTTGTCCATTTCAAATGGCATTTGTGCTTTAAAAGGCACAAGAGAGTAACATTCAGTTTGAAGGAAACATTTAATTTTGTGGAAAACAAGCACTCTTTTTCTATCTCTTCTCATCCATTAGAGTAGGCATTTAGGATATTTGGTTAGACTAGAACATGATTAGAATATAATTTTTATTTACTTAGGCACAGTAAGACCAGTATTGTATGTGTCTACTTGATTTACAGCCTTTCTTTCCAAGCATTGTCGGATCAGGGACAGTATTTGTGGTACTGAGAAAATAAAACTGAACAAAACCATCAACACCAACACCAAAGCAGTCTCTTCAGCCTCACCTCCCTATTTTGTTTTATTTCCCTCTATCTGAGTATGTGCAAGTTTCCTGAAGACATTCAGATCAGCACACTGTGTTTCCCCAAGTGTCACGTGACCAGTATTTTGTTGCTATTGTTGTTCTTGTTAATGTTCTTTGTCCACTGTTGTATCCTAATGCCTAAACATTGGTTAGTGCATGGGAGGGACTATTTATTCAACAAAAAACTGATTCACCCTAGGTGTGGAGGGCACAGGTCTACAATTTTAGCATTCTGGGAGGCTGAGGCAGTAAGTTTGCAATTTTGAGCCCAGGCTGGGGAATTCAGTGACTTAGTAAGGTCCTTTCTTAAAATTTAAAAGGGGAGGGGGACTGGGCATATAGCACAATAAGAAGGCCCTGGGTTCAATCCCCTTTACCACAAAGAAACAAACAAAGAAGAAAAAAAGATGAAGAATGGGTTCATGTTCATGTCACTTCCTTACCTAAACAGAAATAAGCCTCTGGAAAAGGGCCCGTGGAATGCTATATTTCATCCTTCCTTTTATCCATGTATATTTGATAATTTTCTTCTATTGATTTAACCTTCTCCAATTTATGGTTTAAAATAACTCTGTATTCTTCACACAACCTTCTCCTCTTTGTAGCTGAAAAAATGCAAGATTTAACTTTGAAATCATTTTTGTATTGTTTTACATCACTAAGCAGTCTTATTAATTTTATTTTTACCTCATTCTGAAGGCATAACCTGAAACTTGTGTGGTTGAAACAGTTTTTCAGTACTGAATACAGAGCTCTTTGTGACTTGTTACATTAATCTTGTGCATATAGTGGAGTTTCAGCTTTTCTCATTCAAGTTATAAAATACACTTTGAAAAAGAACAAATATGACTAGGATATGCAATCTGATGGATTTCTGAAAATTTTAATAATTCCTACATATTTGAATTGTAGGTCTAAATTTACAAAGCATTTTCATTTTGTCCACAGGTATGGACAATAATAGCATCTTACAATATTGACAGTGCTAATTTTTACCTATAACCTACAGAAGTTTGCAAAAAACCTTAAATAAGTAGTTTGAGGATGCTTTCAATAGTAGAAAGCATAACTAACAAAATGCATTGTAATATTTTAACTCTATACTATGTAATGGGAATTCTGTAGCTGTAAGGTAGGTAAATTTGTTTTCACTATTAGCATGACAATCCAGTCTTGCTAGTTCATTAAATGTTATCAAATATACTACAGAATCATTAGGATGCCAGATTCAAACTGTGATGCAAGTAAAATCATAATACAGAGACTTGGAGGACAGAAATATAATTCACTCTTCCAATTTGCAACTCTGAATGGTGGTCAATTCTGTTCTTGGAAACTAAACCCTTCCTGCCTCCCTTATCCATGAAAAATCCACAGGGAGACTTTTTCCTGAAGTCATTCTCTTGAAAACCAAAGTTTTATATAGATGCATCTGATTAACAGGACCCAGATAACATACCTGAATTCTACATGCAAGGAATATGGGGAAAGGGACTGTTGTCTCTTGGAAAGGTAAGGCATTATGCCAAAACATAAGAAGTGTGTTTAAGAGTTTTTGGGTAAACAAAACATGTCCTCTAGGGTCATAGGTTTAGCTCAGTGTCACAGTGCCTGCCTGGCAAGAGAGAGGTCCTAGGTTCAGTTCCTGGTACAAAAAAAAAATGTCCTCTGGAATAAATACTAGAATCTCATGGTACAGATAAAAACAAAAACAAGGATCAGTGTCTCAGAATTACAGAGCAAAGGCTGATTTCAAACTCAATTCTACATGGCTGCTAAGACCGGATGCCTTGTGTTCCAAGTAGTGTTTTCTCAATACACTCTTGCTGAATTGCATTTTTGTCAAAGAATTTTTGATAAGTACTACTTTTAATAAAAGAATATTATTAATGAATTATACTCATTTTTTCAACTTTTCCTAAGGTTTAATTTTGTACTAGGTAATGAGTTAAGTTTGGGGAATATAAACACATACACAATCAGTGGATTCAGTGAGTTTATAAATTAGGAACTACCCACCTTTTTTTGATGTGTGTATTTGTGCTGGTCAGCCTTCCTGTCTCTAGAACAAGAATCCCTAACATACACAATTTCAAGGAGGAAAGGTTTATTTAGGCTCACAGTTTCAGAAGGTTCAGTGCGTGGTTGTCTGGTTCTGTTGCTGTGGGTCTGTTGTGAGGAAGGAACATCATGGTGGAGCCAAGCTGCTCACTTCATGGCTGCTGTGAAGTGGACCGCAGGGGTAGAGTGTCAGAAGTATACCCTCCAAGGCTCACCCCTAGTGACTCACCTCCTTCAACTGAATCTCACCTTCTAACAACCCAGAGGACCTATCCAATAATTAGTACAACATTCCCATGATCCTAGAACCTGTCCAGGAGTCTCTTAATCCCATCAAGTTGACAATGAAGATTAACTGGCAGGGGATTAATGAGTGTTCTCAAGAGGAGCAGGGGCAATTATATGGATGTGTGAAGGGCAATCTGTTTTATGAGTTCACCAATTTAAATGTGAATCTCATCCAAAAAGCTACTTGTACTCAGAAAATGTTTAACAGTGTTTCAGGGCACTTTGGCCCAGACAAACTGACATATATTCACTTTCAAAATTAACTTTGTTTTGCATTATTATGAATCTTAGTGAGACAGATCTCAAAACCCCTATAATTACCAATACTTTCAATCTATCTAGATCTATACCTATCTGAAATGTTCTGAATTTTATGTTGGCAAATGTGGAGGTGTGTAAAAGAGTAGTGGTTTACATTTTATTCCCATAATACAATTGCAACAAATGGGTTGACTTTATCCTGTCTCAAGAACTTATTGAGAATAGATAAGTGACACAGTGAGTATCCGCTATAAGAATTCAACTTAGAATATAAATGTAAAATATTACTGATTAATGTTCTCTAAATTTTCTCACACTATTTGTGAGGCATTTACTTCCAGAGTGACAGAGGGCATCTTAAAAGTGATATGTGTTTATGTGTCCTGGGAAAATGTTTATGTGTCCTGGGAAAATGAGAAATGTCTTCTATGCTCAGGTTTGAGTCCATTGATAACTGGATTTTTTTTTCTGCCAGGACTCAAACTCAAGACCTCTGTGCTTGCCAGGCATGCACTTTTGCTACTGAGCTATATCCTTGGCCCTTCACAGTCCATTGAATCAAATAATCTCAAATAAAATATATATTGCAATCTAAGTTAACTAGCATGTATACATGTGTGGGTATAGACATCATCCTTTTATATCATCTATGAGTATGTAAGATAAATATTTATAAAATGAATGAATGTATGTAACTATTGCTTTTAAAATAAAGTCAGAAATTGTTGGGGAGTAGTATTTTAGAACAATTCTATTCTCTTTTCAAATTTTCTTGAGAAATATCCAATCTTCCTGAATTTAGTAAAATATTAATTGATATGTATTTTATTTAATTGGTATATATTTAACAAGGTACTTTTCCTAAAACATTTGTGCTTAATGTCATTCACAAAATGGATTTTTAGTTACCTATGAAGCCAAACATTTGCCAGACATGAGGGAGAACAAAGATTATTCCCTATGTCCTGAATGGAAATTTGAGATATGTCAAAAACACTGTCCTAAAACATTCAGATAGAATTAGGCATCATTGTTGGGCATTTTTTGATAAAATGAAGTTTTCTAAGTGAGCATAAAGCCATTTAATGGGCCTATTTCTTTCATATTTATTGTTTATGCCACATATTCATATATTAGGCTCTCAAAGTACATGTGATCCCAACTCATGATGATTTGATTTATGATTGATTTTTTTTTACTACAATGGTGTAAAAGTGGTACGTATTCAAAAGAAACCATGCTTGGAATTTGGAATTCATCTTTTTACCCAGCTAGTGAGGTGCAGTGCAGTACTGTTCTCTTTTGCTATGTTGGCCCACAGTAGCTTGCTGCACCTCTGAGTCAGCTGCACAGTTTCTAGGGTGAACAACAAATATTGTACAACACACTAAATTGCCATTGTTTACTAGATGTTGTGTTTTGTGTTTTCATATCCTGTCTTGGTTACATCTGCGTTTCCTATGCTCATGCAGCCCTACAGCTTCTGACTGTCAGAACCGTATTCAATAAATTACATAATATGTTTACTACTTTATTATAAAACAGGCTCTTTGTTAGATGATTTTGCTCACCATTTAAGGTAGGCTGGGCTAAGATATGATGCTCAGTAGACTAAGTACAATTAAATACATTCTTGATTTATGATATCTTCAATTTACGATGGTGTTGGGAGTAGCTCCACCATGGTAAATTAAAGAACATTCATACTTATTTCTTTTCCCTGAATCTTTTTAGGAAAAGAGCATCTAAGAGATTTGAGAAAATCTTTCTAATTTCCCCAAATATTACAAAAGCAACAATGAAGAAATGTTTATGCAATTTTAAAGGATTAAGAGGGAAAACATTTTATACTTAGAATGAAAAATCAATAATCATTTTTATTCTCTGGAAGATGCAAAGAATCTATGACTACACTGATAAAATTTTGAAATATTAATATATTTTACTTGCTTAACTTTTCTCTCTTCCTTTGTCTTTTTATGTAGGAAGTTTGGGTGGGAAGAATCTACCTTTTCACTTGCATTACCCAGTTGAAAATTAGTCTTAGCCTTTTAATGAATGAACAGAGCAAGTAATTATACACTGAGATTTTGCTTTTCATTAAAATCTCCGTGAACTATAAAAAGCACAGAATAGTCAATTTATGGTTATGATATCTATATGTAGATGCAATTGGCAGGCATACATATAGACAAATTATGACATTTTAGTGTGCAATTAGATTCAAAATATTCCTGCACCAAAATACATGTGTTGTGTTCTAAGCATATAATTATGAGATCGAGGTAAATTTACAATATTGGAATTTGGATAAAAGTTCTTCATTGATGGGAGAAATTTTTTAAAATGCCGAGTAAATCAGAATTTTAATGTCTATTTCAATGAATATGTGAGATGTTTTACATTTATTCTATGTTTAACTCTGCTTTTTTCTCCCTATCATGCAAGATTTCCTTTTTGAAATATTATGAAGAGATGAAACAGTTTTTAGCAAATCATGGAATGTGTACCCAAAGGTTGCTGTACTAAGTCAGGGAAGTAATAGAGCTATGCAGTTTTTAGTGAAACTGGGCAGATCAATATGGTTGAAACCAAACTAATGTCCAACTGAGGCCCCAAGCTGGCAAATAATTTTTTCATTGATACACTAGTTAACTCTTGATTTGGGAAAATAGAGTACGAACAATGAAACAATACAGATTTTACACTTTGTATGAATTGTATTTGCTTTTTCTAGCATAGATTATTGCATGTTCCCATTTTTAGAATTTTTCATGAATGCTGTTACACATTCTTTTGTAACAAAGTAATTTTAATTAGGGAAAATCTTGAACTTTTAATCAGAGGGAGGAAACTAAAAGAAAAAAATAGTTGTACTAAAAATAGTCTCCATAATTAAACTCCTCACATTAAAAGAATCCGATGTTTGAGATAAGTAAATGGAGCCTATCAATTTTTGTTGCTCCCACTATTGTCCCTGTTTATGTTTACTTTGCATTTCCATAACTACTTGTGCTCCACTACATGAATGGTTAAGCTTAAGAGTTACCTGTGTGTTCCTTTAAGTGGGTGATACTAATGGCTGTATTTTGAACTCTACTTATAAAATTTAATCATTACTACATGTGAAAAATTAGGTTTATAAAGGCTAGTTGGGTGTTTCAAAAATATCTTGATATAATTTCTGTCAAATTATTTGTAGGTGAAACTAGTTATAACAAATATTGTTTACCCTCTAGATCTGCCCTCCTTTTACACAGCAAGAATGCTTCCTATTCTTATATAAGAAAATAAAATTTGATATAACTAACAAATATAAATTGTTCCTATATTACATTGTGTCTATTGTTTTATAATTACTGTATTACCTAATATATGTAATAAATTATTGCACATTATGTTTTAGATTAATACTTAACTGTTCACATTATATGTGTTACTTTCTATGATTCTTTTTTTTCAGAATTTGTTGTTTTATTCATACATGTTTGCAGTAGGTAATAGTTACATTCCTTGTAAGGAGTTGCTGTATGTATGTAATGGATCTTAATTATTTTTTCATCCCCTTTCTCTCCACTCCCTCCATCTCTTGGTTTCCTTCCCTTTTGCAAAAGATCTATCTTCCTGTTTGCTATCATCTATCTTTGTGTTGCTCATTATTTATATTTTAGGGTTATCACCTAAGAGAAATCATGTGATATTTAAGCTTGTGTGCCTGATTTATTTCACTTGACATTGTAGTCTCAAAATCCATTCCTTTTCCTGCCAATGACTGATTCTTTTCAAATGGATTTAAAATCAACTGAACAACAAACAGTGTTTCTACTTCCTCTATATGTTTTCATTTCATAAGTACAGAAGTATATAAGTAGTACCTCACTCATACAGAAGATCACTTATTGAAGATATCTAGAAACATATTTAGCATGATACATTCTACAATTAGGTATAGTTCACATTTCAGTCCCTCATCAATTGTGTTCTAGAATGAGAAAACATTTACTGTCTTATAGGAGTGTAAGATTTTATTAATTGTCTGTACACTCTTTTTTGTCCATTCAAATGATAGCAAATATTAATGTGTTCATGGTTGATCCATTTTCGAAGAAATGTATTTGCGATTTTCTCAAGTTTCATTGGCAATAAATCTTCCTAAATATAAGAAATTAAACAGATTTCCAAAGTTATATATGTGGTATAAGACCTTTGTCAGCTGTGGCTATATTCTACCTGAAGGCAGCAGGGGAAATATTTCATCATGAACAGGAGCCAGATTGAAAAGCTTGTGCTTGTAGAAGGGTGCTGGACAGGTGAGTGGGTCTTATAGAATTGGGCCCCTGCTCCCTGACCGAGCCTGACCTGAGGAAGGGATGATGTAAATTTTTCTAACTTCCCACAGAGGAACCTGATGGGTTAACACAGACCCTGTGTGATATTTCTGGGAAGTTGGAAACCTATGAAGACTTTTTGTAATTATAATAATCTTAGTAATATCTGTTATGTGTTATTCAGTGAAATCTTTTGGTTCTTCCTCTTTATCTGTGTACGTATTATACAGTTCAACATATTACCTAGGTATGGTAATAACAATATTCTTTAATTCTTTAATGTGTGATAATGTAACTGTTTTCTTCTTTAATATACGGTAATACCAATACCAATATTCTTTTTTTTTTTTTTTTTTTTTTTTTTTTTTTTGCGGCACCGGGGATCGAACTCACAGGCTCGCACCTGCCAGACAGGCGCTTAAGCTGCTGAGCCAAACTCCCGGCTCTGGTTTTTTTGAGGCAGGGTCGCACTATGTAGCTCAGGCTGGCCTTGCGCTCGCGCTGTAGCCCAAGCCGGCCTCGAACTCACAACGTTCTAGCCTCCCGAGTGCTGCGTTTAAAGGCGTGTGCCACCACGCCCGGCTCCAATATTCTTTAAAAATGTATTTTTTTATTTTTAAGTGGATGTGCCTAGGTCATTTGAAATAAGCTTTACTATTTCTGTTTCCAATTAATCTTAATATTTAAAACTTTCTGGCTTTATTGAAGTATAATTGACAGGTGCTTGTATCTAAGTATACAGCATCATTATGTGATATACGTATGTATACATTATGAAATGATTAAGTGCAATTAAATTATTCAGCACATCTAGAACTTCATCTCCATTTCTATTTTATTTTGCAGAGAAAACATTCAAGATAAACTCTTCAGCAAAATTCCAAGTATACTGTACAACCTTGTTATCTGTAGTCATTATGTTGAATGTTTGATTGTCATAACTTATTTCTCTTACATTTGAATGTATTCCTGGAACAGTATCTCTTGAACCATATAATCCCCAACTTCTGGCAAACACTGTTCTGCCCTGATCCTGAAAGTTTAACTTTTATATATAAAATAAACTATTTTCACAATTTAATCTCTATGACATCTCTTTTAGCATAATTCCTTTGAAGTACATATATATTGTAACAAACAGTAAGATTTCCCTCTTTTCTAAGGCTGAATAATATCCCATTACTTATCTGTACCTCAAATTCTTTATTCACTCATCAGTTGGTAAACACTTGTGCAGTTTCCATGCTTGGCTATTATGAATAATGCTTCAATGAACATGGGAATGCATCTTTTCTAGATGTCAATTCCATTTCCTGTGGGTATCAACTAACAGAAGACTGGAAGATTATATTGTAGTTCTACTTTTAAAATTTTGAGGAATTTCTATGCTGTTTATTTTTTTTCACAAGACTGTACCAATTTATATTCACAGCAATACTACAAAAATGTATTTATTTCTTATTTTTAGTGTATTCTAAAGGGAAAATTAAGCAGTTTTTCATTTTATTTGTTCTCCTATCCTTTCATATTAAAGTACTACTTTAGAACTCAGAGTAATGGCTTGAAAACAGAATTTAAATACCGTTTTCCTTCATATCATTGAATTGTCTAGAAAGATGCAGTTTTAAGTATGGCTAAATTATCTGACAGATAATTTCAAGATCTAATTCCTGAATTTTCCTTAAATGGGAATAGATCAGATGAACAGATCACAGTTACAGTCTTTCTAAACTTTTCAAATCTATGTCTCTTTTTTGTTATTCTTATTTTATTGCTATACTGTGCACTATTTTGATTTTACTTGAAACTCTTAGATCCCAATTGTCTACATTTTAATATGCTCATATAACCAGAAAAAATAGCAATCACATCATAGTAGCAAAAATTCTGCAAGGGTTATAAAATTGAATTTATTTTCTTGAAAGGGAAAATCAGTATGTAAGTGGGAACATGTGTGAAGCTACTTCTTGTCTGATGATTGCCTCCACCAAGACTTGGATTAAACTGTAATTATTCCTAAGAAGGCCAGTGGTGTTTTTTCTATTGCTTTGATTTTTATTTTCACTTTTATTTATCCTTTAAGATTACTAAAATGCCTGCTTTGTAGTTTCTGATCTCCTGATATCTTAACTGATGATATTTATGAGAAGAAAGATTAAAAACTATGAATACACACAAGGGCACATAGAGCAATTGGGAAGATAATGCTTGCTTATTGTGTATTTATCTTTGTTCCTGTAAAGCTCTTTGTCAGAGCCCATTTACTTCATGCCATGCCTGTAATAACAGCACCAGCCTCTTCATATTCTTTCCAAATAAGCCCAGATCTAATCATAGACTATAACGGAGTGTGTAGCGAATCTGCCAAGTAATTAAACCACTCACTGGTGCTAAAAACTTTGCAATTCAATTACCTGTGTCACTGGGAATGTGGTGCCAGTTATGAGTCCAGTGAGGAGTAACATTTTTTTATCTTTAGATCTTTTCATTACTGTTGTATTTTTTAAATAGCTTTATATTGTGTCTACCTTTAGATCACTTTTGAAATGGCGACTATTAGGACACTGAGGATGTTTTAATTGGCCTCTGTAGGGATTCGTGTGAATTTATCTGTCTATACACAAGGTACACAGGTTATTTGTGTTCTGGTTTGAAAATATAACCATATAGTGCGATTTGTCACTATAATGTGATTGTTATTTTTCCGTTGTATGAATGTATTAAAAAGTAGGCCACTTGGAGAGAAGAGTTACATGGAAGGGTCTCAATACTGCATGATAAAACAACAAAATGAGAATAATATAAAAGATGTAGGTTTGAAAAGTTTAGAAAGACTAACTGTAGTCTGTTCACCTGATCTAAACCCATTACAGCAAAATTCAAGAGTTAGATTTTGAAAATGTCAGTTAAATCTAGTCAGACTTAAAATGGCAACTCTCTAGACAATTCAAATATAGTGATTTTCATGTTCTGATTTGAGTAGAACACTGAACAGACAGGCCTTTTGATTTTAAATAGTAAGTGGTATTGATGCTATTTGGCATTTCCCCTAACTCTGTTGTCTCTTGGAGCTATATATTCACTAGGTTGGAGATTCACTATTCTTCCGAAGAAAAAACCAGTTCTAAGAAACGCTAATTAATTGGTTCAGCAATATTTACTGAGGATTTGCTTGGTGTCATGTACTGTAAAAATACTGGAGAGATAAAGGGAACCAAATGTCTGAGCTGTTTCTTTTTGAATAAGACAGTGTAATGCAAGATTTAGAAGTTAGTCAAACTTGAAAGGTCTAATTGGTGCTTTGACTGAAGAGATTGAGTCCCACCGAGATGGGACTACGTACAAGTCTGAGGCCAGGTAAGACTTCCTAAGGATTTACCAGAGGAGAAATTACAGTCAGTAGGTTGGAAAAAACATGCTAGGGTTAGAAAAAAGTGTATGTGAAAGTTCTGATGTCAGGAAAATTCAACTTGGTATGAAAAACAAAATAATACAATTAAAATCCAAATATTACCGAAAATAACTTTGTATTGATTCCAAGATCAAGTTTTAAGATTTTCAATAGAAAAAAAAATCATGAAAGGAAGAAATTTAATTTTCATAAATTTTCAATTCTAGGATTAGGTATCATTTTTAAGAACCTAATAAATTTTGATTTATTTTGAATGCTACACCAACTTGAATTGACTTAGTAGACTTTTTTATTTCAACATACCTTGCTGCATTGACTTTCCTAGCTTCTAAAGTGCAATTTAACTCCTACACTTAAAAATCTGAAGTTGATACGCTTAATAGCTTGTCATATACTTCACTCTATGACAAACTAAAATCCAACTGAATTTTGTCAAATCTAATTGTCCAAGAATTTGCCATCAAAATAGGGTGAGAAAGTTCTGTCTTCATTTTTCTTCATGTTCTCTTTTTATCCCCTTCTTTTTCATTGTCTTCTAATAAATATTCTCACCCATCAATTTTGTTCTGAATTTTCGTGTGTTGTCTCTGATACTGACTCGCTGCTTTCTCTGGTTTCTTTACTTACCACCAAGTTATGGTTGTTTTTCCTATCAACTGGAAGGGAATGAATCTTTTGGCTTAATTCATGGTCCCTGCAATTCAACATGAAACATATTTAACAAATGCACACATTTTTCAAAAATGTCAATGAGAGCTCTATAGTCTGTCTTCTTCTGTTGATCGATTCCATGAAAGCAGGAGATTTTGTTTTGGCCTGTCCTTTGCGCCTACTCCTTAGAATAGCAACTGGCAGATAATTAGCATAAGTGAATATTCATTGGCTGAATTAATGATTAATTCATTTAATATTCATATCATATGAAGCATTGGCTATGAATTTAAAAACCTTGAATTTTTATGATAGCATAATAAAATTATTTTAAGAAACATTAAGGCAAAAGACAAGAGGACATACTTCTTTTCCAATACTTTTCTGTTAATTAGCAAAATACATGCAGATTTTTGATGCTTACTATACACACCTTATATAGTAGAGGTGACTGTTGAGTGGCTAAAATATTCATGAAAAAATAACATTTTCATTCAAGATCAGTTTGCTGGGAAGTCCTTCCAACTCTGGTTGATGATATTGGCTGTGGTTCAAATACAAAATATCAGTGTTATTAAATGTACTTGCTGGCATTTAATCTGTTAATTATCACTTAAAGAGAAAGTCCTTGACATTTCAAGAGTTATTTCTAATTATTGCTACTAGATTGTGGTACATTTCTTTTCCTTGTCAAAAAAAGTTTAAAAAATTTAAAAAATCACATAAGATTGTGACAGAAGAAAATGAATCAGTGTTATCATTTAAATAGAATTGCTTCCCAGGAATGCTAGCCCACATTTGAAAAAAATAAAGTGGCCTAAGAATCCGGGAATGCCTCTGGTAAGAGAGTCAGTCACTTACTAGCCCCTTAGGTATGCACGCTGCTTTGGGAGAATGCAATCAGAATGACAACTACAATGGCTAAGAGACTATGTGAGCAGTAAGAAGTTCCAGGATGCTTAGTTCAAGCCCTCATCTGTGAACCGGGAAAGCAGGAATGATTTCTCACAGAAAGTATGCTCTCATATTTCAACTTTTTAATGGTTTTGCATCTAATGCCAAGTATAATCTGAAGTATACTTTTAGACAAAATATTTCCCGATTAAAAGAAATATATTTGTAGTCTTAGAAATGCAACCTGTTCAATAAAAATTCTTATGGAGTGATATCAATCAATTGCAAATATAAAAGAAATTGTATTCAGATTCAAGTAGAAATATTACAAAAATCTAAGTGAGGCAATTTGAATACTGAATAGTTTTGATGATGTTAAGATTGTTTCTTTTGTGTGATGAAACTGTTGCTATGTTTTTAAAAGTGGTCTGTTTGCATAGTTTCTTACTGACATATTTATGAATAAAATAAATAATATAAAATGGGCTTCAGTGATTCTGTAAAGGGATGTAGGGTTTGGGTTTAGGTAAAAATAAAATAAGGTTGACATTAAGGTGATAAGGATTAAAATTTTATGTAAGATCATTAAGTTCGTTATAGTATTCCTTCTTCTTTTTAACTATGTTCCTTCTTAGCAAAATAATTTAAAACGAAAGCAAAATTATATTACATATGACAGAGAAAGTTAAGAAGAAAAGTTAAGCTAAAGAGAAATTAAATCAGCCCACACAATGCTTTCTCTTCTTAACTTCTATACTACTAGAAGCTCAGTTTTGAGGAAAGTATTTTTATATTTTATTCTATAATTTTGCCTACTTGACTAGTTTTTTTATGTTTATCTTTGTGAAGAAAAACATTCTTAAAATGTTTTAGAGTAACAAGTGTTGAAAAAATGCTAGTTTGATAATTTTTTAAACTAGCAAAATAGAGCAAAATGGATATCTCTCTCTGCAGGAACCATAGGCTACAAATTAAAATTCAAGGCAATATCAGTGAGTGAATACATTGAGCAGATGAAAGTTCAGGGAGGATTTTATTTTAGCAAACTACTCCAAACCAGAAAGTGATAAAATAGAACAAACATCTCAAAAAGATGGTGGTTGATAAAGGAAGAAATTCAAGCTGGATAGTGAAACTAAGTTGGAGGGCACTTAGAGACGATGAAAAACTATTAATGGAGATGCAGAAAAGCAACATTTGATGGTTATTGTGTGCCAAATAGTAGTACAAGACATCTGAGCTACCAAATTAAAACTTTTTCATATTTATGGACCTCTTTTAAATATATTAAATAAGAAGCTTTACATTTTTCACAAGAAAAGACTGAAAACATTTAAATTTAAATATTTCAGAGACTTAAAGTCCCATTTAGTAAATTTCTATTTTATCTAGTTTTATAGAATGCAATTTCACTTATGTTTGTTTAAATTATGTGACTTTTGTAAATCATTACCTTACTTAGTGAGTTAATCTAATTTTTAAACGCACATTATTGAATGAAATAGTGAGAAGTTTATTAGTGCTTTTTATCTTAACCTAATAGACAAAATGTGTAAGTAAATCCTATCCTTTTGTTCTTATATTTAGTGTCATAAATTCTATTTTATATATGTTAATTTTGCATCCTTTACAATTCTTATAGAGGAAGCTTTGCTGAGATTCAAAAAGCACTCATTTTTCAGTTATTGATATAGGTGATGATTCAGACTGAAAAGTCCTTTTGGGAACTTTTACCTATTTTCCTTACAGATTTGTTGTCATTCACGAGCCAGAAGGTCAACCAGGTCAATCATTATTTACAATGATATAAAGCATTCCGTTGTTTATCCCTGTG
This sequence comes from Dasyprocta punctata, assembly GCA_004363535.1. Taxonomy (NCBI): domain Eukaryota; kingdom Metazoa; phylum Chordata; class Mammalia; order Rodentia; family Dasyproctidae; genus Dasyprocta; species Dasyprocta punctata. The sequence goes on along the minus strand of RJWM01002001.1, from coordinate 111,557 downwards.
AGTTCATAGCCTAGCAGGGCCTAAGTCAACCCTTCATCCTCTCACTTAACTTTCTTCTTTACCTAACTCCCACACAGCTAGGGAATGTCATATTCCTGATTTTAACCCCAAAGTATACCCACTTAATGGGTTCGATTCAATTGTGTTTATATATTCTCAGGATGATGCAGCCATGCCAATTAAACATTTTAATATACCCAAAAGAAATCTAATAGCCATAAACAATCAATTATTATTCATCCCTACCTGGAGTGACTACACCCCTTTTCTGATTTCTTTTGCTATAGCTTTGTGGACATTTCTTACAGTTGAAATTATGTAGTATGTTGTCTTCAGTGTCTTGTTTCTTTCATTTAGTATAATGTTCTTACATATATTATGCTTTACCCTCAACGTTTGCTAGGCATTGAGTTGTTTCCACCTTTGGTTTATTCAAAAAGTGCTGCTATGAGCAGTTGTGGACAAGTTTTTATGGATGTACATTTTGATTTCTCTTGACTTCTTCTTAGGTATGAAATTGCTGTGCCATAAAGGACTGCCCTGAATAAAATGTTTTTATCCAAAATGGCTACATCATTTTATCTTCCAATCAGCAAAGACTGAGGGGTCTAAATTCTACTGATATTTGCCAACACTTGTTTTTTTCTGTGCTTTTTATTATAGGCACCTGGTTTGTCTGAGGAGGCATTCATTATGGCTTTGATTAATATTTCTCTAATGATGCTGTCAAACTTTATTCAGGTGCATATTGACCACTTGTGTATCTTTTTTGGAGAAATGCCTGTTCAAATTCTTTTGAAAAAAGGCTATTTACCTCTTTTATTTAATACATTTGATTCTTACATGATTTTTTGGCCTACAGAAAAAACATTAGAAAAGAGAATTCTTACTATTCACATTCCCATCTACTAACAGTATCCTCTAGTATCATCTTGCATTTGTATAGAGGATTTGTTATACTTGAAATATTATTATTAGCTAAAATCCAAAGTTGGAATTAGAGCTGATTCTTTGTGTTGTGCATTCTATACATTTTGCCAAATGCATAATTCTGTGGGTGCATCATTATAAGATCATGCAGCATAGTTTTACAGAGTGATAAATCTGTGTTCTACATATTTATTCTTGGCCCACTTCTTCACTAAAGTTTGGCAACCACTCATCTTTTCATAAGAAGTTTAGTTCTAAATTCTTTAGAATGTTACATAGAAAGAATCATATAGTGAGTAGGTTTGCAAACTGACTTCTGTCATACTTGTGTTTGCAAACGTTTTTCCCAGTCTGTGACTAGTGTTTTCATTCTCCTCAGGTATTCTTTTGCAGAGCAAATTTTTTTTTAATTTTTTTAATTTTTTTATTTTTTTGAGGCACCAGGGATTGGACTCACAAACTTGCGCCTGCCAGACAGGTGCTTAAGCCACTGAGCCAAACTCCTGGCCCTGGTTTTTTGAGGCAGGGTCTCACTACGTAGCTCAGGCCGGCCTTGCACTCGCGTTATAGCCCAAGCTGGCCTGGAACTCACAACGCTCTGCCTACTTCAGCCTCCCAAATGCTGGGATTAAAGGCATGCGCCACCATGCCCAAAATATTCTTAATTTTGGTGAATTTCATAGTATCTATTTTCCCCATGGATCATGCCTAAAAATTCATTTCTAAACTCAAAGCCACCTTGATTTTCTTTTATATTATCACTTAGATGTTTTCCAGTTTTGCAGCTTGAACTTTAGTTTTATGTTTATAATCATTTTGAATTAATTTTTGAATAGTATAATTTCAGGATATAGATTCTTTTTTTTGCATATAGATTTCTAGCTGTTCCAGCCCCATTTACTGAAAATAATATTCTTTCTGATTTGATTTCCTTTGTTCCTTTGTCAAAGATTATTTGACCATGCTTAGGTGGCTCTATTTATCTTTTTATTATTGTATTTTAAGATTTCTTTATCCTGTATGAAAATATCTTAGCAAATATTATTTGAAAATATTTTCTGCAAATATGTAGGTGGTTTCATTGTAATGTTGAAATCTTTTGAAGAATAAAAGATGGCAAATTTAATTTTGTGTTTGATTTTACAAATAAAAAATTTTTCCTAATCTAATCTCATGAAGATTTATCTTTATGTTCTCTTAAGAGTTTTATAGGTTTAGCATGTTTTTAATTGTTTTTAAGTACTTTTTTCTTGTATTTGTGAGGGAATAAAACAGAGACTCAACTTATTTCTTGTGTATGTGTGTATGTGGTTTCCCTAGCACTGTTTCTCTGCTGAATTGTCTTGGCGTGCTTGTTAAAACACTAGACATAGGTAAATCTAGAGGTTCATTTCTGAAGTTTTAATTCTATTTCAGTGATCAAAATCTTTATGCTGGTGTCATAATGTCATGATTAGTATAGCTTTGCAGTAACTTTTGATATCAGAACAAGTTCTCCAACTGTGTATTTCTTTATCAAAATTGTTCTTGCTATAACAGATCACTTACATTTTTCATTGCCTTAGTCACTTTCTTGTTGCTGAAACACGCTATAAAATACCTGCAATTTAAAAAAGCAAAGATTTATTTTGGCTCTCAATGTATAGAGATTTCAGTTCATAGCCTGCTCCATGCCAGAAATGGAATGAGGAGGGCCCACAGGAGCTCATGTCGCGGCTTCCAGGAAGTAGAGGGAAGTGAGCAAAAACCAGGCAGGGGACTGCACTCTACCAGGTCTTTTCTCAGTAACCCACCTCTTCTGATGAAATCCCGTCTCTTAACATCATATTTATCCATATTGCACCCATGATTCAATCACCTTTCAAAAACCCTGCCTATGAATATATAAGACTTTGGGGGAGACACTTAAATGTAGTCCATAGTATGTATGAACCTTAAGATCAGTCTGTTAATTTATGCAAAGAATATTTGTAGAATTTTGTTAGCGATTTTGCTTTATTTGTAAATTAATTTAATAAATAAGTATTGCCATCTTTATAAGAATGGATCTTCCAATCCATATATATATATATATATATATATATATATATATATATATATATGCTTTTGCATTTATCTATGTATTTACTTTCAATAATAATGGCATTATTCATGTACAAGTCCTGTACTTCTTTTGCTAAAATTGTTCCTCAGTATTTTTACTTTGGTGCTATTATAAATGAAATAGTTTTTAAAATTTCATTTTATGGTTGTTTATTGCCACTGTAAAGAAATGCAATTGATGTGGCATATTGATCTTGTATCTTACAATCCTCCTGAAGTTATTTCTTCGAAGTGATATTTTTATTATTAAATTATTTAGGGTTTCTATATACTAGATCATGTCAGTTATATATAGACAGTAATACTTTTTCTCTCAAACATTAATATTTTATTATTGTGCCTTAATTGTCCTAGCTGGAACTTGTTGAAGAGAAGTAGTAAGAATGGGTAGCATTATTTTTACTTTAGCATAGTTAGAAAGTGTTCAATCTTTTGTCATCAAGGAAGATGATATGGGTTTTATTGGATGTCATTTATAAGATTGAGCAAATTCAATTTTATTTAATGTTTTTTATCTGGAAATTATATTGGACCTCACCAGAATTTTTTGTGTGTGTGTCTATTGGCATCCTCGTATAATATTTTCCCCTTAGATTATATTAAATATTAATTGGTGTGGCAGTTAGGGTGGAGTGTCAAGTTGCTAGGCTTTGTGATCCATCCAGAGAATTGGAGGAGGACACATGTGAGTGTGTGGAGGTGTTCTGGAGTCATGGCCTCTGGGTCTGTGTCTGGCTCTACTCCCTTCTTCTCCGGTACTGTTTGGTTTCTTCCCTGCTGGCATGAACTAAACAACGTTACTCCATGATTCCATTCTGTGGCCTTTGGGCCCAGTTGACATTGGACTGAATCCCCTTCAAATGTAAACCAAATTAAACCTCTCCTACATTAAATTGGGCGTGGGATACTGTGTTCTCATAAGGGAAAAGCAGATCAAAACAATGGATATTTGGGTGTTATGCCAACTTTGTTTTCCTGGAGTGAATTCTGCTGGTCATGGTTGATAATTCTTCCATATGTCATTGAGCTTAATTTTCTAGTAACGTGTAGAGTGCACATTGCATATGCCCTCCTATAAAAAAAATTCTTTTTTGTGATATCTTTGTTTTGAGAATTCTACACAAGAAAATTATTGAAAGAGTATCCTCAATATATTTATTATTTTCTGGGGTAAAGTATAAAATAATAAATGTTGGTCAACTGCAGTAGCTGGGATAAATGAAATGGAGTATTTTTAGTGCACTGTGCTTTACAGTTTAAAAACTGTTAATACTTTTGATGATGGATATATAAGCTTTTATCCTTTTAAAATGATTCTCTAGTGTCTATGGTTGTGAAATATTTGTCCATAAATGAAAGATTCTATAGTGTCTATGGTTGTGAAATATTTGTTAAGAAATGAGCATATAGCCAGGCGTGGTGGCGCACGCCTTTAATCCCAGCACTCGGGAGGCTGAGGTAGGCGGAGCGTTGTGGGTTCGAGGCCGGCTTGGGCTACAACGCGAGCGCAGGGCCGGCCTGAGCTACATAGTGCGACCCTGCCTCAAAAAACCAGGGCCGGGAGTTTGGCTCAGTGCCTTAAGCGCCTGCCCTGGCAGGCGAGAGGTTGTGAGTTCAATCCCCGGTGCCGGAAAAAAAAAAAAAAAAAAAAAAGGAAATGAGCATATTTTTATAATGTATATGTACTAAAAACTATTTAAAATTATAAAAATACTTCAGGCAGAAGGCAAATGGATTCACTCTAAAAATGTATATATTGAAATATATATCAAAGGAGTACAAACAGACCCCAAAAGATATTTCTTTATAATAAAAAGGTCAAAAGAAAAAAAAACAAGAATCAAACACATTTAAACATATGTGCGCCTAATAATGAAACCTAAAAACACATGAAAAATAATCACATAAGGAAAAAGTAACTGTAAAATCCATAAATGTAGCTGGACCTCTACTACACTAGCTAGAACAAGTACATAGGAAATCTATAGCAATAGAGACGCATAGTAAAATACTATTAAAAATTTTAAACAAATTGACATTAATAGACCACTACATTCAACAGTTTTAGAACACACAGTCTTCAAAAGTGTAAAAGAGATATTTCTGAATTTAGATAATATTCTGTGCTGCAAAGTTTTTAGAGAGCTGAATAAAAAATGCTTTCTTTAATTAAGCAAATTTTAATTGTAAACCAATAATTGAGACATCTAGAGTATTTCCAAATACTTCACAATTAAACATCATACTTCTAAATAACTCATGGATCAGCAAATGGGATTCAAGAAAAATCAAAATGCTAGTATAGTATTATCTGTAGTGTGTAGCTCAAGTAATGCTTAGATGATAAAACTGTTCTTATGAAAAACAGAGATGCTTAAAATTAATTATCTAAGTTTCCAAATGAAGATGTTAGGAAGAAGAAATTCAATTAAATTGAAGATAATAAATAATAGAATGAAAGTGGGCATCAATATAGTACCAAAATAACATATGGTATATAAAAAATATCTGAAAAAAAACACTTGCAGTTGAAAAGTAGAATTGAACTGATAAGCCTCTAGCTAGACTGATGACAAAGAAAAGATGAACGTCATGTGATGTCAGGAATGACAGAGGTGGCATAATTACAGATCCTAAAGCACTAGGAGGATAATGAGGGAGCATTATGCCTAACTTAATGTGAATAAGTTTGATAAATTACAAACAATTTATCAAAACTAAAACCAAATACCATAGGAAATCTGTGTATATCATGCTTATTAAAGGAATGAATTCATAATTAGAAGCCTTGCTAGATACTTGAACCTGATGTCATGGAGTAATTTGTACCAGTCTTGTCTTTCTAGAATGAGAAGTAGAATGTTTGGGGCAAAAGCACAACTATTTTTAAATTCATTACTGTGATCAATGTCTGACTATGATCTTGAAAGAAAAAAATCAACCAAGGTGAGACAGCATCACTGTAGACACTGACAGACAATGGGAAGAGTGTTATAAACTATTTATCAAGTGCATTTCAAAATTTCGATGAGCTAGGCATGGTGGCACACACCTGTAATCCCAGCGCTCCGGAGACTGAGGCAGGAAAATCATCACAAGTTTGAGGAGGCCAGCCTGAGATACCGAGGCCATCCTGGGATTCCAAGGCCAGCCTGAACCGCACAGTGAAATGTTACCTCAAGATAAAGTAATAAAATAAAATAAATTAAAACTTAGATAAAATTTAAACATTCATTGTATGACACACACAATATATTTAATAGCAAAAAACTAAAGATAACCTCTACCAAAAATAATGACCTCTGCTCCCATTAGTTTTACTCAGTATTGTACTACAATGCCTAGTTAGTGTGAGAAAAACAATATAATAAAAGATGTAGTTTGGAAATGAAGTGAAATTGTATTTTCAGATTAAATTTTGTCTTCTCACTACCTCCACTCCTTAGTTAATAACTATGCTTTGAATTTAATAATAGGTCAATATGTAGCTTAAATTTGGAGCAACTTTATCAGCCTAACTGATTAAATAGAAGATGACCAAAAATTGCATATTTTTTGTTAATTTTTATGAGAAAGTATAACAGAAAATATAAAAGCAACAATTTTATCGAATTTATTCAGTAGAAGGATGGACTGGTTAAAATGACATCTGCTCAGTGTATGCTGGAATAGTCAGTTTGTAAACACATGCAGTGCCTCCATGATGCTGGGATATCTCTCTACTATGGGGCTTGGGGGACGTATTTTGAAAAAGGAGCATATGAAATGCAATAATCAGCTTGAAAGGCAACTAGTTTTTACAAATGTATGTAGCAAATCAAGATTTAAAATGTACTTTGCTGTACTCTAAGTTTTATATTCTAGCCACTTTATTTCTATGGATTGTTTTTTCTTTTAAAAAATCAACAAGCGAAGGAACACACTATAGTTTTAACCACTAATTTGTGTAATGCTTAAAAATGTATCTATTCTTGAAAGATTATACATAATCACAATTTTGATAAATGATTAGCAGTGAGCACATTTTATCTTGCTCTCTCCCAAAATGACATTAAGTACTAAACCTCCTTGTTATGTTCACATACATAATTAACCAAAGAAAGAATTTCATACAGAGGAGTAAATAAAATCAGCTGTCCATCCAAAGAAAGAAGTTTCAAAATGACTAAGAGAGCAAACCACTTGTATTTTATGAATAAGTAGAATCTGAGTCATTTAACCTAATTGTTTGTTAAAGTGAAATAATACATTCTTTTCTTCTGGGTATCAATAATTTCCTTCTTATTTTTTCTTGTGTTCATGTTGCCTAATAACAAATATTGAATATCCCTGAGAATTGCTATTAAGTCATATTTTAAAATTGCACACACATACCTAGAACTAGTGAAGTAAATAAAACTCGATTAAGTATCTGATAAACCTGACAGAAGTCCAAAACTTTTTAATACGATTTTGTCAGAAAAATTGATAAGCCATATAATTCCTCTCTTTTTTTTTGCGGGGGTGATTTTCAGAGGGTGTTATGGTTTATGGTCCTGTGGGCCCACCAAGTCTCGTGTAATCATGGCACGGACAGGGCTGAGTCTGGCGTTGTGATTGGTTTGTTGTCTAGCACTGGGATTGGCGATGTGAGTGCTGCACATACAGTGGCGATGTGGAGCTGACATACAGTGTAAGAGCAGGAGGAAGGCATGTTTTTCTCTGGCCAGTTTGCACCTTATGGTTTGCTGCTGCCATGAATGGCTGCCCCGCCACACCACACTGCCTTGGAACCAACTGAGTATGGACTGAAACCCCCAAGAACTGTAAGAAATGAACCTTCCCTTTCCTAATTTTTGGCATCATGTATTTTGTCTCAGCAACAAGAAAAAAGTAGCCAAGACAGAGGGCTATGTCAGTACTTTCTAAGGTCACAAATACATTATCAATAGAACCAAAAGTAGATTAATCTTTCTTGTTTTTCACAACTCAACTTGGTTTCAACAGTGTATTGTTTTCTTTGTACTAATATGCAGGTTGGTTTTTGAAAGCATGAAACAGTGCTGCCGATGAAATAAGTAAGTTACATGAAGAGTAATTTGTAAATTAGGTTTCACTGTGGGAATACAATTATCATGTTGGTGCATACTCCTGGTGGTACTCTGAATGGAATGTTGAACTTAGTTATGTTTTGAACACAAGCACATGCCAACTGTTAAAAGAACAAAGACTGATTTTCGCGCTGAGAATGAGATCTGTCTAGTGGCTTGTATGCTGCTGAATACACATTCAGACTCAATCATAAGATAGGACAGTGGAACAGAGCTCAGTCTTCCTGCAGAATCATGATACAGCCTATAAATCTCAATAGGAAACTCAGTGGGTGCAACCCCCAATGCGATCTATTCTCCATCCAGCCAGACATTTCATGTAGTTTTGTGTTGAAGAATCAAGAGAGAATAAAATTTAAAAATTTCATTTTTTCCTAAAATATTTGCATCAATACCATGTTTAGAATGGTTGAAATATTTTGCAACATGGAATTACATTACAGGTACTTCAATTTTAAGTGGTTTCCTTTGAATCTAACATGCAATAAATACTACACTCACTTTCTGATTAATAATAAAATCCAGACTTCTATGTTATTCTATCATGGGTCGTATGTTAATATGTACAGAATTACTTTAATTCCTATAGTTTTATTAGCATTTTAGACCACAACTATTCTAATGATCTTATAATTCAAATATTTTGAACTTCCTGCCATATGCATTCTTTTCTCAGTATGACAGAGAATTACTTAGCCATACATTTTGAAATACTGAGTGTGACAAGTAGTTAATTTGCCATTTAAAAGAATCTATAACAAGAATCTTTTTAGAACAGTTGATATTTTTGCTTCATGTTAGAATTTAGAGAAAATATATTAATTTTATGACTGATATAGGATACTTTTCCAAATAATAGCAAACAGACATTTATAGTTACTCTTTTCAGCAATGACTGTTTATCTCTGAAAATAATTGCAGTGGACTTTATACTTTTCTGAGAAATGAGTCCCCTAACTAGAAAACAGCAATGAATGATCCACATGCGGAAAAGCCCTGAGAATGCCCTAGTACTGTATTGGTCCTTCGACTGGCATGGCACCTAATGGACTTCTGCTATCTATTGTTTGCACCTTGAAGAAATAAGATTATTTATGCCAGCCTTGCAAATAAGTACACAACAATTTATCAGCACAAATTGTTTTGTCAGCCTGTCTTATCGCATAGTTTTGCCAGTTAATGAACAATAACTTATTTTACCTCAGTAGCCTAGTATAAATCACTGGTTGTTTTCATCCAGGGTCAGTAGTGGTATCACTGAAATTGATAGGACTATAGTCTCTTCAAACTAGACTCATATTACCATTTATTTGCTTTTAGAAGAGAAAAACATTGTGTCTATAAAAATTCTCCTTCCTTTTGGTTTACATAATACAAAATACTCTTTTGATGTGCAGTTTAAACTAGAATCTCAATATATATTTCCTAAAACTCTACTAATTCTGTAATAAAAAGATGAAGTCCATCTGGCTTTTAGTTCAGTACGTAAGAAGCTGAAATTCACCATCATGCTCTAACAAAGAAATACCTGGATAAGTTGAAAAATCAACAATTCCTATTAAATCTGCTATAGGTGGGGAAGCATGGCAGGTCGCTGTGCCCTCTGCACACTTATAAGGATGTGCGGGAAAACGTTGAAAGTCACAGCTTACTGGAGCACAAACTCACGAGGGCAAACCACAGAGGTTCCCAGTGCGCCAGTGCTGACAGAGGGAAATCTAAAGTATAACTGATGGGTTTCTGGAGGCTCAGCATGGGTAAATGAGAGATTAAATCAAAAACAAAACAGTATCCAGCCACTGAGGACCTCTTTAGGAGTTCACTGAGGTTCTGGTGAATACTGGGGAAATATCACCTGCTGCTTCCGGGAAAGGGAGGGGAAAAAGTAGCATTTGAAATAAGCCTTAACAGGGTTTCCCAGAAGAGAAGCTATTTCAACAGATACTAGTTGGCTGGGTTTTCACCAAAGTCTTACTGACCTGAAGAAGGAAACTATGCAACCCCCGGTCTAACTTGACACATAAAGATGAAAAATATCCAACAACAGCACCCAGGGGCTATTCTTGCCCAACTCATGGATGGGGCACTGAATGCACGTGTAGTAGCATTCACAATTCAGAGGTCTAGGCTCACTAAGAGACTAAAACCTACTTACAGGACTACAGCATGCATTCCCCTGTGCCTCACCACATAGCTAAAGGTCTACTGCAGCAGTCATGTTTACTGGGGACAAGCTTGCTATAAAAAAGGTTTACAAGGCATACAAAAAGGCTAAAAACATTTTTAGAAGAGGCAAAATAAGCATCAAAATAAGACTGAACTGTATTTAGGCTATTGGACTTATCAGACAAGAAATTTAAGGCAACTGTGATTTGGAATTATAATAGGAACAAAAATTGACAAAATCCAAGGATTAGAAAGAAAAAAAGAAAACAGGGATGGATAATCCATAAATTGCACATTAAACTTTAGAATAGTTGAAAATGATTATAGTTCAGAAATGGGTTGGTCTCAAGTGATCCTGTCTGTCTGAATTCTTCACATTAATACCTGTTTTTAATTGAAATCAAGACCACATCATTTGGCAGAAATGACTTTACTCATAATATTTTGTCATTTTATGAGTGACTCTCAAGACTACTGAATTTTAACAATTTTAATATAATTTAAATTTTTCCTCTAGATTCTTGGAGAGTAGTGAACACAAACAGAAACAAAACTATGCATTTTGAGAGACTGATAGATACAGGAAATATACAGCTTGAATTTAAGTTTTAGATATATGGTCACATTAGAAAATTAAAATGCCTTTCAATAGATAACAAATAAGAATGTGGTGCTCATGTAACCACCAGGAATAGTCTCAATGTATTCTATTTTTAATTTTAGGCTGTCTGCACTCCATACAGATGTGGGGAGAGTCTTTACCCTTACATCTCAACCATTATCTTTCCACCCTACTGAATTTTCTTTCCTATAAAATGCAGGCCCCTGTCTCTTCCACCAGAAAATCTAACTCCAACCTCTGGCATTTATAGGAGAGAATTCTAGGTCATGGTTGTAGTTCAGAGAATGAGAAGTGAACTCACACGCACAAGTTAGAAGTAGTTCACCAATGGCTTCAGGGTTCATCACAGCCCCCACTGGCCTCGCTCTCTTAGCATGTTTTATCTTTTCATAGGTGATTGAATCCATATACCATAGTTTAACAATTCCATAATTACTGTCACTAGGCCAGTTTCCTTCTCTACATCTAACCACATCATATTAAGCCTGACTTATAAATTACTTTGCAATTTAAGTATTATTTCCTTAGGAGGATCTCGTTTGTATAATCTACCAACAACCTTGATTATGTTATCTCTTCTCCTGCTCAATTTGCTGGAACTATTCTTTTCTTCATATCACTTGCACAATACTTAACTACATGCATCATTTGGGTCTTGGGCATGGAGTCAGCTTTTATGAGAAACATGTAAAATCCAAAATTATGCTTTGATCTCTAATATTGGAGGCAAATATTTGAATCTCAATAAATTCAAGTGGATCATCCCTTCAAGAATGAGAGCGCTATTTTTTCTACTAAGTCTTAAATGAAATAGTTCTATTTAAGTGACATAAATAAACATATATCTATACACAGTCCAATTGCGTTCCACTTGATGAACTACTATGCTACTTAAGTCCCTCAGGAACTGAAACCGTGGATAGATTAGTTTACAATTGGGAGTTTCTAATGCCTTCATGCAAGAAGGTACAGAATTTATAATTATATAAAAACACATATGTTTGAATTTTTACTTGTAGAAATTAACATTTTGCATGTTTACTTTTATGCTAAAAAATGTTCCTAAATGATATGTTTTAGAAAATTATGTATTTCCAAAATGAAAGATATTAATTTTTATGTATTTCATTTTTAACTGACGAAAGTGGTATGCATTTATTGCCTACGGCATAACATTTTGAAATATGTATGTAGTATGTAATGACTAAATCAAACTAATTGGCATGCATATTACTTCAAATACTTATTTTTTGTAGTGAGAACACTTAAAAGCTACTCTCAACAATTTTCAAAATTGCGATACATTGTTATTAATTGTAGTTGCCCTGTTGTACCAATGATTTCTTGAATTCATTTCTCCTAACTGAAAATCTGTATACTTTTATCATCTCAGCCACTCTAACTTCAATGCCTAGTGACCATGATTGTAGTCTCTTTCTCTAAGAATTCAGGTTTTTAGGTTCCATATGTAAGGGAGATCACATGATATTTGCTGCGCTGTGCTAGGTTTACTTCACTTTTCATAGTGACTCCAAGATTCATCCATTTTGTCACAAAATGCTTTGTTCTTTTATAAGGCGGAATAGAATTCCATTGATTATATGTGTCACATTTTCTTTATTTATTCATCTGTTGATGGACATTTATCTTTATAGTTTGGTTATTGTGAATAATGCTGTAGTGAGCATGGAAATGGGTATCTGTCTTTGAAATACTGATTTTATTTCCTTTGGATGTATGACCAAAAGTGTTATTAGTACATCGTATAGTAGTTATGTTTTTAACATTTTAGGAATCTCCATACATTTTTTTCCAATGACTATATGAATTCACATTTCTATCATTGGGGTGAAAGACTTCTCTTTTCTCCACATGCTCTTCAACACTTGCCACTGACAAATTTTGTATTTACGTTTTATATATATGAAAGTATTTTAAAATAAAGCCATTACTGATTATATTTCCATCATCAAATTTTAGCAAGCATGATAGTCATTAAGAAAATTGTCATCAGTCATTTATGAAAACTTCTAAAAGTTTTATAAGCTGATAACTTATAGAAGCACATAGAATACATTCTACTTTGCATCATAAGGCTTATTTAAAATATATTATCCTAAAATTGTTAAAACATCAATGTCCTGATCAAAGATAATTTGATATGATCAATATTGGAGTTATCAAATCAATCAGAAATTCATACAGCAGGCATCTCATTATAATCAACTTCAATGAGACCTCACAAATGCTAGACTTAGAATTTTGTGCTTTCCCCCTAGAAAATGTTGGTATATAATGTTATCACTTATACCTTCAAAAGTGTTTATAATTTGTGAACTTACATAAAAACTGTCAAATTTTATAGCTCTATGGGATAAACTCTAAGCACTTAAGAGCTTCAATCAAATAATTTTATTTTATTGCAAGCACCCCACAAATAATACCATAGTTTCCAAGGGCATAAATTAAAACATAATTACAAGAAATATCTTTTTAACATGCTTTAAGATACAGTAAATTATTGGAAAATTTACAGGGGCAAAGTGTCAAAGCAGTCTAACTTCAAAATCTCAACCATACTAATTTTGACACTTCAGAAATGCAAATTAACTTAGATTTTGTTGTGAATGGTAATCTTATACATGCTGACAATCACCCTTTGCTACTGAGTTGGGACTGAAACTTTTCTGGATATACCATGATTGAGACTTCATTAAAAATAATACACAATTTTGTACCTACCCTGGCAGCTGGCATATTTATTATAAGTAATTAAGTAAGATTTTGATTTCTTTCACTTTTAATTCACTTTTTTTTCCTCTTTTGAAATACTGCTGTTTCCACGTTTTACATTTCATGGTAACTAAGCACTATTATATTTAGTTCTACTTAAGAAAATACTATTTGTTGAATTCACAATGCAGAAAGCATGTAAAATGAATGCAGTAATCAAAATTATATTAAACATTTGCACATTATGTATTTTGATTTAATTATAGGCAGTTTACTTATTCTCAAGCAAGGTATTTGCATTGACTGAACAGTAAAATATTTCTTAGTGTTTTTCTGATGCTATACTTAAAGTCTCAATAATTTCAGTAAAAAGACATACAACAAAAACAAAGAGAAGAATTTACCTTGGTGCAATTATGAGCTGAAGTGAGGTTTCTTAACTTGATGGGATACTTAGGATTGTCTTCAAATGAGTGCAAACCACTACTACACACTATGATCCTATCATGTAGACCACAGCTGAAATATTCTTCATGTGCTTTTCTCTGACTTTTGTGTGTACTTATTATCTACCAGCATGACAACTTGGTGGAGCAAAGAAAAATGTCCATGTGAAAGCACAAAAAGTTTTAATTGGTACTAACTTATAAAAGCCACAAATTTAATTACTTAGATAAGTTATCCATGTTTTTTTTCTTTGTTTGTTTTTTAAGACTGTAATTCTTATCTTTTTAGAAGACCTGACTCATGTCAAGAAAATTTGTAGTGCTAAGGCAGGGCTGATCAGCTGTTTGTTAAATAATTTCCTGTTTTTTATGGTAAAGCTCTTCTCTTCAACTCTGCAAGGTCCCTTCTGCTGCATGTCGCTATAACCCCTTCCTGAAGACTTGCAAGAATTCTATAATCCAGGGGATTTCTGGCACAGGGAAAAAACCTTGAGCCTTCTTTAGCATCTGTTCTGAATGCTTTTTCTATCTCCATAATGATTGCTACATGTTTTGAATATCATCACTGACTGTAGAAGATAGAGTTCTAGAAGACAAATTCTACATCTCTGTAGGTGAAATGAACCATTATCTAGAATAAAATATATTCCGCTTTAAAAATCTGACAACACTTTGACACGAAATACTTAATAAGGTGTCAGGCGCAGAGTGCATCAAAGAAACTTGTCCTCTACCATCTTCCAAGCATGATACTGTGTTGGATTACTATAACAATTAAGGTGGTATGAAGTGCCTTGGGAGTTAATTAGCTCAGCTCTTTTCAAAAGTGTGACCATTGTGCTGAAGTATGTCAGCTACCACCTTGCTATCAGGAAGTTATTTCCCCTGCACCCTGAGGTATTTGCTCTTGGAATTTTCACTCCGAATCTGTTAAAACCTAGATCACAGACAAATGATTATTATATGGAATTATTTAGCCATCTGTCCTAGACATTCGACACTGCAACACACAAGACAGGAGCTAATTAGTGTTTGGAAACAGAACAAAGTAGAAGGCACATGTAGCAGAATTGTGACTTTTCCAAGTGACTACCTGTGGTCCTCTGACAATGAACTTGATTGAACAAGAATCCTGATACTGCTTCATGAATTTTTATGGAGATTGAGGATGGCAACTCATATAAAACATTCAGCTTAGTGGCTAGCACAATTTGAAAACTCAAAATATGAAATTATTATGCATACTAATTAATGAATATAAACAATGTTAGTTTCCTTATCTTTATAAGATTTCCGTATTTTTTTCTACTTTAATTATAATTTAAACATACCAAGAGCAGAAAAATGTTTCTCCAAAAGGAGATAAAGAGAAGGGATTGTTAGAGAGTAGAAGGGATGGTTATTTATCAGGGATGTTTAAGACAGAGGCATTCTCACGATCTGACCAAGTAACTTCCCATCTTTTCCTATCAGCGCTCTCCATAAGTGACAATTCAGTGCTCTTTCTACCTCTCCCTGCCTCCTTCTTCCTTTTGTTGCTTTTACCCATACCACTGCTAGGAAGTAATCCAAATATCACTTAGAAACCATGTTATCCTTAAAAACTTTTATTAGAAAATTGTGCAGCAAGTATTTGTTCAGCTTTATATTTTTAAATTTTCCTGTAGCAATCCCATTGTTTTAATACCCAGAAGTCTCCCTGGGCTTGCACTGCACCCCGTTCTTCTCCATGCCAAACATCTACTAATGCAATCACAACTATTCAATTTAATTTGAAGTATCTCACAGCATGAATAAATGTTTATGTATAATTGAATATAGCTCATTCAAATTGATATTTTGTATGCTTATCCACTTTCTAGGTAATGTTTCCAAATGGGCTACTGTGCAGAAATGTTGATGTGTATTCAATATACAGTAAAATATATATATATTTTGTTTTAATAGCTCTCATTTTAGGACATTTCAAAATTCTAAAAATTTGTTTCTGAGTTCTGCTTAAGAATTGTTTACAGAGCCAAACGTGGTCATGCACACCTTTAACCCCAGCATTCGGGAGAATGAGGCAGGAGGATCACTGTGAGTTCCAGACCAGCCTGGGCTACCAAGTGAGTTCAAGGCCAGCCAGAACTGCATGATGAGAACCTGTCTCAAAAAATAGGACTGGAGATTTAGCTCAGTGGCGTAAGCTCCTGCCTGGCAAGATGAGGTCGTGAGTTTGATCCCCAGTACCAAAAAAAAAAAAAAAAAATTGTTTACAGAAGTGTCGACTGTTTTATTGACCATTTTAGTATATTATAAACATCTTTTGAAAGTGACTTAATGTATATGAACCTTTTTAGATTTACTATTTGTGTTATATTGTATGCTAATTGAAATCAATTATTAGATTATCTACTTCTTCAAAGTAGATTGATGCTTTTCTTTCATGCCTTCATTTGTACACATCTAAAGTATATTTATTTTTAACAAATGAATTGGGTTGGTTATGTCTTTTATGTTTTAGAACAGTTTCAAAGAAGAGTTATTTCATAAAAATTGAAAACAAATCCATGAAATTAGTTTATTCTGGACATTTTTTGAAAGTCAATCCTTGCTAATTCAAAAATATTCACCAAGATTATTAGTCTATCTACTATCACATTATTTAAGGAGAAAATTGTATTCATTCATACATTTTATCTTATACGCCATATTGATTATCAAGTATATTGTACAGTGCATTATATTTATATCCCTTTTATTTTTAATCTACTGAGAACTTTAAAAATATTCATTATGTTTCAGTGGTCTGGGAGGCTGACACAAAAACATTGCAAGTTCAGAGCCAGCCTGGGTAACTTAGTAATGTAGCAAGACTTCGCCCAAAAAACAAAAAACAAAACAAAACAAAACAAAAAAAACATTAAGAAGAGTCATGATCGCAATTTGGTGCAAAGATTCAGGGTTCAAATGCAACGTGAATCGAAACAAGGCAAAACAGAACAAAATAAATTGGAACACTCGATAATTATGTCCATTTCTTTTGTTGTTATTGTTCTTTAAAATTTGTAGCCATGATATATTTACTTTTATTTTTTTCAAAATGATATTCAAACTTTATGAATGCTTAAGCTTTCCTAGTTTTAGTTCACAGATACTTGCAATTATCTTTTCCCTAAGTTGGCTTTGTTTTAATTTTTTAAACTTCTTAGATTGCATACTAGCATCAATTCATTTTATTTTTTCTAACCTAAGATGTTGAAAGTAGAATTTTTATTTTTGGATAATTCATTAGTATGTTCTATAGTTTTTAATACCAAAATTTTAGAAGTAGCTATTTGCTGTATAATGTTTTTGTGTCAATATTCAAGGGAAGTCTGACTTCTTAGTAACCATAATAATAATGTCTATAGCTAATTATTGAAAAGGTAAAAATTTTATCCAGTGATATATTTTCACCTATACACACCTAAACACATGCATATATATGTGCATCTGTGAGTTTATTTTGTGTCTTTGTATATATATTTAATATAAATATATATGCACATACACCTCCATGTGTATTACATATATTCATCCATATATATGTTCTAATGTACATATGCCATATTCTATATGTGTTTCTAAATTGCCTGTTTTGGACTTTACATTTTTGCTTGAACTAATTATTCTTTTTCAGAGCCCAAAGAGCTGAGGTTTAAACTTTGACATCTGATAATTCCTTTCTGTTGTGATAAGATTATGGTGGGGGCATGTACATTTTAAAGGGTGTGAAAAAGTTTTCATGTAGTTATAGTACAATTTTCATTGCCAAACAGTGATTCATCATAGTCATAATATATATAATGTGATGTTTTCATGTATATATACACTGCATGATAATTGCCACAGTTAAATTAATTACTACCCATACTTTAGGTTGGATCCCCGAACTTGTTCATGTCAAAACAGAAAGAACAAATGGAAGAGATATGTAGGAAATAGGTAGAAGTTCAAATACTTCCCCAAAGTACAAATTCCATGTTTCAAAAACATTTCAATATATATGCTAATTGCTTTCATTAATACTACTAATTTATCTTAGGTAGAGCAAATTATCTGCAATACCAATGCTTGAAAGTTGGCATTATAGAGAAACCAAAACCACAGAAAAAAGTTAGCATAAAAAAAACAACCCTACAGGCCAATCTCCTTAATGAACATAGACACAAAATTTCTCAGCAGGATGATGGAAAACAGAATAGAGCAAATCATTTAAAAGATCACAAGTAATAACAGATTTGGCTTCATTCTAGGGACACAAGAATATGGTATACATCACATAAACAGAAAAAAACCCTAAAATATTATGATTACTTCAGTGGACACAAAATTCAGCATTCATTCATATAAAAACTTTTAGGAAAATAGGAAAAGAAAATATTGATCTCTGTTTGATGACAGCCATTTTTGACATATCCTCTGTCAACATCATACTACATGGGGAAAAACTAAAAGCATTCCTTTAAAATCAGGAACAAGATAAGGATGTACACTTTCATCACTCCTGTTCAATATATTCTCAAAATTTTATCCAGATCATCAGGCAAAAGAAAGAAGTAAAAGGAATACATCTAGGAAAGGAGAAATCAAACCATCCTTATTCATGGATAAGAAGATCCTTTACATAGAAGATCCCAAAAACGCCACCAAAGACTTGTACAACTAGTAAATTCAGCAGCGTTTTCAAAACAAAAAATCAAAACGTGAAAATCAGTAACATTCTAGTATACCAACAATGACCTCACTATGTAAGGAAAAAAGGAACATAATTCCTTTCACAAAAACTTAAAAAATTTTAAAGAAATGAAAGACCTCTGCAGCAAAAGCTATAGTTGTACAAAAAAGGAAAATACAGAGGACTTCAGAAAATGGAAAGATAGCACTTATTCTTGCATAGGCAGAATCAATATTGTCGAAATAGCCACACTACCAAAACTGCTAGATTTAAAGCATTCCCAATCAAATTATACACAGCATCCTTCTCAGAACTAGAAAACAATTTCTAAAATTTATATGGAACAAGAAGAAATTCTGAAGATCACAGACAATCCTGGGCAATAAGAGCACAGCAAGTGGGATCACAATCTTTTATGCATTGTTGGTAAGATTATAAACTAGTGCTACCACCATGGGAATCAGTACGGAGGTTGCTCAAAATACTAAAAACAAAAATTTCATTCAACCCAGTTTATCCCACTTCTGGTTATTTTCCAAAAAGAGTTAAAGGCCTCATATTATAGGGACTTGTTTCTATCCATGTTTATAGCAGCACAGCTCATAGTAGTTAAATCTTGAAAGTGGCCTCTATGCCCATCAATAGATGAATGGATTAAAAAAATGTGGTATATTTATGCAATGGAGTACTACTCTCAAATGACTGGAGTCATTTGTAGGAAAATGGATCCTCTTTGAGACTATAATACTAAGTGAAATAAATCAGACACACATGCATAAATATTACGTGGTTTCTCTTATATGAGAAACCTAAAGTATAAGTAATTTAAAGAGAAAAACAAAAGATAGATTAGTGGAAACAGAGATGTATATTGCATATTGGAAGGGAGTCAGGATGGAGAGAAAAGGGAAAGAGGGTTTACGAAGAGGAAGCAAAAGGATTAAGATGTAATATGTACGCGTACCAACTCCTCATGATGAGTGTATTCATTATATATCACAAACATGTACTAGCAAAGGAAAAAATAATGGAATATAGATAATAGCAGGGGCTTAATAAATGCTACTGAATTAAAAAAGGAAAAAGAAAACCCCCCAAAGCTTCCACTCTTTGCATACAATTACTCTTACCCTCAGCCCCTGGCTACCACAATTAGACTGTTTCTATAAGTTTGATATTAAGATTCCACAAAAAGGGATATGTCATTTGTATTTCATTATTTGGAATGCTGTACTTAATGTCCCCCAGATTCATCCACGTTGTCTGAAGTATCAAGATTTCCTTCTTTCATGCAAGATAATATAATATTGCACATATGTTTCACAGTTTATTTGTTTACAATTTACTCAGAAAAAATTAACTTATGAGGCCAAAGACGGACACAATAAAACTATAAAACTTTGTTGAAAAAATTGGCAAAAAAAAGAGATAGGTATCTCACGGATTGGAAGAAAGTTAAAAGTCTACATTACCTAATTCTACAAATTCACTCCAATAGTTACCAGAGTTCAAATGACATATTTCTTCAGAAATGGAAAACACTATCCTAAAATTCATGTGGAACCACAACACGATTCAAAAGCCAGAAAATTTTTGAGAAAGAAGAGTAAAGGGGAAAACATCACAATTTATGACTTCAAACCATAGTAGAGAAATATACAAATCAAAACAGTATAGTACTGGTGTTAAAAACAGACACACAGACCAGTGGAACCTCTAATTGTCTCATATATTTGTTTAATATCAAGGAACTCAAACTACTCACGAGGAAAATTACAAATAATCCTATTAAGTAATCCAAAAACCTCAACAGACATTTATCAAAAGAAACCACAAGAATGGCCACAAGATATATGAAAGAAATGCTTATCATTGCTAGCTATCAGGGAGATACAAGTAAGAATGACTATTACCAGTGTGTTGAAAAATAAAAATTATTAGCTGGGCATGGTGGCACATGCCTTTAGTCCCAGCACTCAGAAGCCTGAGTTAGGAGGAGCGTTGTGAGTTCAAGGCCTGCTTGGGCTACAACATGAGTGCAAGGTTGGTCTGAGCTACATAGTGCGACCCAGCCTCAAAAATCTAGGGCTGGGAGTTTGGCTCAGTGACTTAAGCACCTGACTGGCAAGTGTGAAGTTGTGAGTTCGATCCCTGGTGCTGCAAAAAATAAATAAATAAATAAAAAATAAAAATAAAAATTATTGTCAAAAATGTAGAGAAATGGAAACTGTTATACACTATTGATGGAAGTGCATATTAGTACAACCATTATAGAAAATAATATGGAGTTTCCTCAAAACACTAAAAATTAGATAGTTCAACAATCTCATTTGGCTATATACACAAAGAAAATTAAATCAGCACACTGAAGATACCTGTACTTCCATGTTTATTGTATCACAATTTAAAGTAGTTAGCATCAGACTAGGTTCAAATGTTCATCAATAGGTGAATGTATAAAGAAAATATGAAAATGATGTATGCACGTATTCAACTTTTTGAAATGTTAAACCATATCTACTAATATATAAATGTTGAAAACCTACCATTTGTATCAAAAGGAATACATTTTGTGAAATAAATTAGGCACAGAAAGACAAGCACCATTTCATCACATTTGTATAAGAAAACTAAAACTTGATCTTAGAGAACTTAAGAGTGGAATGGTGATTATCAGAGATGGACAAAGACAAGGGGGAATGTGGAAAGAAATTATTCAAGGGATATGATATTAAATTTAGAGACTAGGAATAAATTCTAGTATATTCTGACAAAGAGGGTGAATATAGTTAATAATAATGCATTACATTCCTCAATATATTTAGAAGAGAGGTTTTGAAGGTATTCCCAATTTAAAAACTCATAAAAGTTTATGAATATGCAAATTCATATTTGATCATTACCCATGTATATGGTAAAATGTCATACTTTGCCTTCAAATGTGTGAATCTAATGTGTAAGTTAAAATTAATAAAAATAAATCAATGAAAAAGTAAAAATAAAATGGGTAAAGAATCTGACTAGACATTTTTCCATAGAAAGCATACAAACATCCAACAATTTGTATGAAAAGGTCAACAAGATCTCTAATCATCAAGGAAAATATAAATTGAAACTGCAATGAGGTAGCACCTTATTACTTTTAGAATGGCTATTTATGAAAACACAACAGAAAACACATATTGGTGCAAGTGTTGAGAAAAGGAGTCCTTATACACTGTTGATAGAAATTTAAATTGGGATTGTCATCACGGAAAACAGTATTGAAGTTTCTCAGAAAATTAAAGTAGACGTAAGAGAAGATTCAGTAGTTCATTTTGGGATATGCACTCAAAAATTTAAATTAATATCTCAATGAAGCATTTACATCTTCATATTTATTGCAACATCATTTACAATTGACATACTGTAGAACAATCTTATTGCTCAATTTTTTAATGCTTTAATTTTACTTAATTCCTATGACTTTTTCACAGTTCCATAAACTGTTCTATGCTCTGTGCAGTGTAAATTACAATATACATGATAATCATAAATATCAATTATATAATCATTGATTATTTTTGCTTGTCATAGTTTTATATCTTTTGTAGATATACTTGTATCATTTGTCTCATATTTTTAACTTTCAATTTTATGTATTCTAGTATTTTATTATTAATAAATATTCTGAATTAAGTATTTTCAGTATGCAACATAATTTATTAATAATGGCAGAGTTGTCCTGATTTTAAGATTTTTGTATTGTTTCGCAAATTAGTAGTTATTTCTGTTATCCCTAATGTTTTACATAAAGTAGTTATTTAGGTATTCTAATATCTTATATAGCTATGTACATCTTTCTTGTTTAAAAACAGTATTTTCTTATTTATACAGTCATTTTGTTTCAGCTTTATGTCTTACAAACCAATTTGTTTATTGACTTAATAATCATAGCTATCTCAGTGCTACAAATATTGAAGAAAACATATCAAAATCTTAAATCGCATATGCAAAGTGACTAGTTATTACAGATGTCATTAAAGATTATTATTTTTGTCTTGATTAACATACTACATTTATCCTTCCTATTAGTGTACTTTCTGTGACTGGTAATGTGACCCATAGGTTTTCATTCTTTCACATCTTCCAGTGATTCACAATTTATAAATATACATGGCCACTTGAATATTAGCATTTTTCACATTTTCAAAATCAATAACTTTCCACTAGACTTTAAGTAAATGAAGCACTTAATGTGCTTTATCAATTGTTAATTCATTCTCTTGTGTTTGTTAATACATGAGAAATTTAAATCTATTTTGATTTATACAACCATTTGAATTATACATATATTTTTTCCATGAATTGTAATTTTTAAAATGTACATTATGTTTGAGCAACACTGTCATTAAGCATTAACTACATGTTTAAATGTTTTAATACTTTATTTAGTTTCTGCAGCAATGGAACCATTTCCAATAGTTTAGTGTCTTCTAACAAGGAACACTGATTCCCACTCAGGTTGCATAAGAATTTTTAGGCTGCCGCTGTGCTGAGTTGTTTGGCCTGAACTGAGCTTTGTTTTGCGCCCAGTGTAAAGGAGTAGCCATCTTTGGGGAGAAGCTTTCCATGGGGAAGAGTAAAAGGGCAGAGTTACACCACGTGAGTGTATGTAACCTTTCTGCTCTGATGGCTCCTAAGTCTGTCGTCATTGTTTTAATTGACAAAGAAGTCACATGATCAATCTAAAGGTCATTGGAGAAATATACTCCTTCTACTGGGAAGTATAGCATGGAAAGGGAAGGAGCAATACTTTTGGATAACTTGAGCTGAAGGAATAATACTTTTGGATAAATAATACGATGAACTACAATTCTTTGTCCAAAAAAATTCTCTTAAGCCAAACTTTCATCTTTCTTTAAATTCTCTTCACTAAGTTCACCTGACACTTGCATTTTTATTGGAGTTATACTTAAATAATATATCATTGTGTTTTAAAAATGTCTTTTCATGTTTTTTTCCTAGGTAGGTCTAAACTCTTTGACACACTACATTTTTTTAAACTTGCTGGGTAATAGCTCTTTGGATCAAAGAAGAATTTTAAAAGTAGAAGGAAGAAGAATGCAAAAATGAAGTGTTACCTGTATTTAATAGAGAAAAGGAAATGAAATCTCCTTAAAATACTAAATAAAAATAGAAAATCACAATGAAAATTCATAGAGTATAGGTAAAAGATTTCAGCAAATATCTTAAGAAAGAAATGCTAATAAAGTTGAACATTAAGAGAGATCAAATTAATCATTGGACAAATCCATTAGCATTTCTAAGAAGGCCACTGCTTTCTTGAAAGTGACAGGGAGATAGGATTCTACAGTGCAAAGGTAAATAAATGAGAAGTTCAGAGACATAAACAGGTGCGGACAACCCTTCAAAATCATTGATTATGAGGAGAGAAAAAAACACAAGGAATGAGAAGGTCAAAAGAAGTTTCTTTTTAATACAACTTGAGCACATTTACATCTAATTGAGGAGGTTGGGTGAGAGAAAGAGTGTCTGATAGGAGAGAGGTTTATGGTTTTTGGAGCGGTGTATTGGAGACAGTAATATGAGTCTGCACATGGAGAGATAGAGGGAAAGACAGCATTTTCATTGCAGTAGAGATGGAATAAAAGATGGATGTGGATACAGACAGGTATAACATTATGTATCAGGAATAACATTTTTCTTATTCAATAACGCCAGATCTCTGTATGAAATGAGATATATTCATTTTACTAAGTCTTTTGCAGGCCACGTGGAAGAATATTTAAAGCATTTGTTAGAGCATACCAGATAAAGTAAACGTCAGTTTCTTTCTTACATTTTTTTTTCCAGTCTGAGGGATTGAACCTAACCCTTTACACAGAGCTACATTTCCAATTTTGTTTTTGTTGTTATTTTTTTTTTTTATTTTGAAACAAGGCAGAGTTGCCCAGGCTAGGGTTCAACCTGAAAGCCCACATCTCAGCCTCCCAGGGGACTAGGATTACAAGTTTTCACTGTTACCCCAAACTAACATTGATTTCTTAGCATGAGAGTATAATTGGGTTTAAATATCACAACTAAGTGATTTCATTTAATTTTTTTCCTTTTTATAATCTTTTTTTAAATTTTAAACAAAGAAAAGTAAGAAACCGAAGCAAAACAATTTCACAACCAGCCAATAGGAGAGTAACAATAATCAGCACATTGCATGTTGTTATATTCACAGCAATTGTTTAGGATAAAAGATATAGACATAAAACGGTCCAGGAAATTATTAGCACAAAACTTTCCCTTCAATGAATCAAGAGAAACTATCTTTTTTGTTATGATTGCTCTATTATTTTCAAATAAACATTTCACATTAAAAATGAAATCTGAAGATGACCCTGTGAAAACTACTTTTCACTAAAATTTCTTTTTCTTTAACTGTCTCAACTAATTTTTTTATATTCATAGATTTTCTTTCAGTTCATCACACAAGTGCAACAATGTGATGGTTACATATGTGTGACTTAGTTCGCTGAGAAGTATATTTTCAATACTTATCCATTTAAGAGTGCAAATGTCTAATTTATCATTCTTTAAGCTGAGTAGTATTCCAGTATATAGAAATACCACATCTTTTTTGTCCATTCCTCAGTCGAGGGGCCTTTAGGTTGCTTCCAAGATCTAGCTATTATGAACTGGGCAGCTATAAACGTAGGTGCACATATATCGCTGTGTAGGATGCTTTTAATTCTTTCAGAAAAATACCCAGAAGGGGAATAGCTGGGTCAAATGGGACCTCCAATCCCAGCTCTTTGAGGAATCTCCACACTGACTTCCACAGTGGTTGCACCAGCCTGCATTCCCACCAACAGTGGAGAAGGGTTCCTTTTTGCCCACAGCCCCTCCAGTGTTTGTTATTGGTTGACTTCTTAATACTAGCCATTTTTTCTGGGGTGAGATGAAATCTCACTGTTACTTTCATTTTCAACTCTTGAATGGCCAGTGCTGCTGAACATTTTTTCACCTATTTATTTCCTGTTTGTACTTCTTCATCTGAGAAGTGTGTGTTCATCTCAGATGCTATTTTTGAATTGAGTCTTTAAATCTTGGAGGACTGAATTTTTTTAAGTTCTTTATACGTTTTTGATATTAATCCTTTATCTGAGGGACAGCTGGCAAACATTTTCTCCCAGATTGTGGGTAGTCTCTTCACACTGTTGATGGTTTCTCTTGCTGTGCAAAAGCTTTTCAGTGGATGAGATCCCATTTGTTGATTCTTTGCAATAATTCCTTTGTGGTAAGTCTGGCTTTTATACATAAAGTCTTTGCCTATGCCAGTGTCTTCAAGAGTTTTACCTACTCTGTCTTCCAGCAGATTTAATGTTTCTGTTTTAATGTTGAGATCTTTAATCCATTTAGATTTTAACTTAGTACATGGTGAAAGATATGGGTCCAGTCTTAATCTTTGGCTTATGGAAAGTCAGCTTTTCCAACATCATTTATTAAAAAAGCTATCTTACTTCCAGTGAGTGTGTTTGGCACCTTTGTCAAAGATAAGGTAGCTTAGTGTGTCTGGAGTTGTTTCTGGATCTTCTAATCTATTCCATTGAGCCTCAGGTTTGTTTTTTTGCCAGTACCACACTGTTTTTATCACAGTAGCTTTATAGTATAATTTCAAGAATTGTGACTCCTCCTGTCTTGTCTTTGTTGCCCAGGATCGCCTTTGCTATTCTAGGTCTCTTCTTGCTCCAGATATATTTTAGGATTGTTTTCTCTAATTCTGTGAGATATATTATTGGTATTTTGATTGGGGTTGCATTGAATCTGTATAACAGTTTTGGAAGTATGGCCATTTTGACTATGTTGATTCTTCCTACCCAAGAGCATGAGATATCTCTCCATCTTCTAATATCCTCTTCAATCTCCTTTATCAGAGTACTATAGTTTTCAGTATAGAGGTCTTTTACATCTTTCATTGGATTGATTCCTAAATATTTCATTGTTTGGATGCTATTGTAAAAGGTATTATTTCCCTAATTTCTTTCTCAGTGAGATTGGTATTCATGTACAAAAAAGCTAAAACATTTTCTCCCCAGGTTTGTAGTTATTTTAGAATAGGAGATGAGAGAATGAAATGTCATCACATTTAGGTCATGTTAAACACCAGACATAAAAGACTAACGTAAAATACAAAGACATTATGATCCACTGTTGAATTACAGCATCACATATATTGAAATTTTATAATACTGAGCTATGTCTCATGTGTTTTATGTGACATCAAATAGGATTTATTATTTGGACATTCTCTAAAGTTACTAATATTTTCCTGATTGATTTATTTTCCCTTTGTTATAGTTCCAACTCATTTTTCTTTTGACATGTTAACTTCAGTTAAGGGGCACATAAAAGTAAAGAATACACATGTTTTTCCATCTTTCTTGTAGATGTTACATTTCATTTTAACATGCGGTGTTTTAATACTCACTTTAATGCCTTAGGCAGTACATGTCTATTTTATCTAAATTGCTATTCACATTGGGATTTTTTTGTGCCTTTTTCTAAATTGTCTTTAATCACAGTATTACTATTTATATATTGAAAAACTTGAAAAGAATTTTATTTTTATTGTAAAGCTACTAAAAACTTACAATGGAAATTTTAATGCAGATAAATATAAGGTTAAACAATAAATTCTTTAACAGAGAATAATCTTTGTGAACATTTTGATTTTGTTAAGAGTGTGTGTCTACAGTTTAAGAAAAGAGACTATATTTTACATGTTGGATATAACTCAAAACATTATAATCATTTTGAATGACAATAAATATAGATCTACATTATCATTTTAATTAAAATTACATTTATTTATTATAATTTTTTGTATCTCTGATGGAGAATTAGGTTGCTCTCAATAGTTCAAAATTGTACTCACAACATGTAATCACAATACTTTCATTAGGACATGTATATAGGTTTGCAATTTTTAAGAATCCAATAATGAGCAATAAAATAATTGCTCAATCAAAATATGAATATTTTAAGTTTTGATATGTGCTGTTTATTGATATTTTTACTGGCCTCTTTAATATGTTCAGTGAAATTTATTTTTTAAATTAAAAATATTTATATGTTGACACATTTATTTCCCTCTTTATAGTTTCCTACTAAAATGCTTTACCTTTCTTTTTTGTCTTGTCACAAACGTCTACATTTTTTAAAAACTATGTTATTTTCCATACTTATAATAGTAAGAATAATCACATCAAGGGACATGTACCAAGTGCAATTGTAAGTATTCTTCATTTGAATTCCAGGTGGAACAAGTTTATCTGCAAGTGGCACAATCTCGACTGATGTTTCCATGTCAATATTCAAAACTTCCTGTGCCACCTAACAATTGACAGTGGTTGATCAGAGGGTTGATGGATTCGGGGTAAGTAACCTTGACCCTTCCTTCATGGTGGAGAAGACTGCAACCCCATGAAGTTCATTTATGAGGCAAGTATTTCTCTTTTAAGAAGAAAAGAAAAAGCTTTTCCAGAATAGCTCGATGATTTTCTTCATGTTTTCACATGCTTTCCAATGTTTCCTTCCTCCTGGTCCAGAAAAGAGTATAGGAAAGTAAGAGTCTCGCATGCAGACATTTCTCCACAGAAAACTGTGCATTTTTTTTAAGTATTAAACTATCAGGAAATGTATATTAGATAAGAAAATAATATATATATCCTTGAATGCAATATTTATAATCATTTTCTAAATATGTATTTTTGTTCTAATTTTACAAACGAGAAAATGGAATCACTAAAGACTTAAGTCAGTTACCTCTGATCTCTCAGTGGGTAAGAACTGGTGTCACACAGGTCTGCCGGACCCCTGCTGTTCTACTCTTAACCAGGGCCCTTTACCTTACACACACGCACACACACATGCATGCACATGCACCTTCACTATGTATGTTCTTATCCAATTCAGAAACCATGCACACCTTTGTGACTCTACCAAGGGCTAGCCTTATTCTAAATGGAGACATGATCTGTGTTTTCCCAATAAACTATGAAATATTAAAAGGATGTTAACAATCTTTTACTTAACCCCAGTCACTTAATACCTTTCACATTCTTTTTACTTCTTCCTCTAACAAACTCCAGGTTTGCTTTCCATGTTACGGACATTGCATTGGTAAATTTTTTTTCTATCTCTGACAAGACCATTCCCATCGAATTTATGGCCCATCCTAATCCAGTATTTTAATCTTTACAGTATTTACATCTATGAGTACCCAATTTCCATATCAGATCATATATACAGGCCCATATTAACAAAGACTTGAACATACCCTTTGGATGACCACAATTCAAACTACTAAAATTACCATGACTATTTATTTCCAAAAATTTTATTGTGTTGCATTGATCTATTCATGTATCTTATGCTACATTCTTTTAATTGTTAAAACTTTAAAAATGACAATTTATTAAGACCAGTTTTTGTACCTCTCCTCCATCCATTTTACTTCTTCTCGGGGAAATATTCCTTGTCTATTCATACTGTATTATTTTCTCTATGTATGTATCCTACAGGAAACCTTTATTGTATTGGCACTATCATTGGAAAAAACTTAGGAATATCAAGTAACACTGCCTGTTACTCCAAGTCTTCTATTATACCTCTCAGTAACCTTTTTTCATTTTCAATAAACTAGTGTGTATCCAGAAATTTTTCTGAATCCTCTTATTTGTAATTGTGAATTGATTCTCCCTGTTTTTATTGAGTATACATAGTATCATGTACAAGTACTGATATTTTTATCTCTACATTTCAATTTTTATGCCTTTATCTCTTTTCTGTGACAATATTAAGATAGAGATGAATATTGACTTCCATATCCTGCTCATGACTTTAGTGCAGAAATTCCAAGTATTTTCCTATTAATCAAAATTGGCTGTAGATTTAGAAGCAATATTGTCTATCATGTAAGCTTTTAAAAGTACCACTTCGTGAACCCACCTTATAATCAAAATCTTCAAATTGTTATACGCTCATCCATATTATTATTATGTGCGATGGTCTAACAAGAGAAGAAAGGAATGATACTAACTTTGTGTCTCCTTCACAAATGATTTGTCGGATTATTCGCCCTTCTTGCATCCAGGTCACCTTTATCTATACATGCAGACTCGTTTTCACATACACTCTGACCCCAGATTTTAGTGTCATATGGGTTTCATCCTCTCCACCTTGTACTGCTCGTTTGCTACCCTCTTTCCTTCCTGACCCCAATGTCTGAAGTCTGATCTGTGACCCTGACACTCACAAGAAGAGTGGGGGGGGAATAGATGAACAATTTTTTCTTTCATTTCTTCTTCCCTTGCCACACTGATACCCTAAAGTCCTCATGCTTGCTTTTCCTCATTTGTGAAATGGAATAGAGTTAAAGAAAAAATTGAAACTATCCTCGACGGTGCTGGTATAATTTATAGTTCTTTCTTGGGTAACACTGACCTTTCTTCATACCCTCCTTATGGCAGCCTACATGGTCTGGTTCTATGGCAGGGCATGTTTGTGTATTCTTCAGTGTCCCTGTGGGGACTTGTCCTTAGCGACGTTCCATCTCTGGGACACAGTACTCAACGCCAACAGTGTAAAGGGACGGAGGTTTATTTTGCCTCACTGTTTCAGTTCGTGGCAAGCTGTCTCCAAGGCAGAAATGCAACAGCAGTGGGGCATGGTGAGGGAAAAAGTGCCCAACTCAGGACCCTCAGGAAGCAGAGACAAGAGAGGAGCCATGGATAAGAAAACACCTTCTTAGGTCATGGTCCCAGTGACCCACATCCAACCAGGTGTCACCATCTAACGTCACATTCAGCTCTGGGCTCATCGCTGGGTGAATCCACTGAGGAATATTGCACCCATGTGATTCATTCACCTTCCTTCAGCGTGAGAATTTCAGGGGACATTTGAAATCTGAAGGCCACAGGACTCCACATGGCATAGTTCTCAGACATAGAAATGTGCCTCATCTAATCTTCTGTTCCAAGCTACTGACTCTTTCTTTACCAAGTGTCTACGTTACCATTACCAT
The DNA here is from genome assembly GCA_004363535.1 of Dasyprocta punctata. Classification (NCBI taxonomy): domain Eukaryota; kingdom Metazoa; phylum Chordata; class Mammalia; order Rodentia; family Dasyproctidae; genus Dasyprocta; species Dasyprocta punctata. The sequence continues at coordinate 80,686 of RJWM01002001.1, read as the reverse complement.
CCCTTAATAGCGTCTCAACAGCACCTCTTAGAGTCCCACAAAATGATAAAGCCATGTTCCCTGCTTCAGGGTTCATCTAGGCCACAGGAAGGACATGCGTGGTTGGCCGACCAGTCAGCATTTGCTCTGTGCCCAAAGGGGTCCACTCCCTTCCACCACCATGGAAAATAAGAACTGACCATGTATGAATTAGGCATCCATACTGTCACACAGATGCCAGTCTGTTCTCAAAGGAACGTGAGTCTTTCTGAGTGATCCTCTAAAATCCCATAAATATTTCCATAGAGAACACCTGCTCTTTTTTCTCATGGCAAGGAGGGAAGTGAAGACTTTTGCTATTGCCTATAACTGTCCTTTGATGACTGTCATTCTACTTCAATATCCTCCTCTTAAATAATTTGAAGGTAGAAAGCAGAGAAGTGTGTCAAGATCCACTAAGTCACTTTTAATGGTTCAGATGCTCATGCATGTTCACATATGCAGGGCTTTAGCCAGTGTTACTTTTCTCAAAATTTTGAATAACACATAGGAAATTCTATAGATGACATGATGCTTGCAGACTCATTGTGAAATGAGAGAATTCAGAGTTATAACAGCTGAAAATAGTTTTGCCACTGCTACTGACATAGGATCATATCTGATTGTCACTGCAATTAATACAATTTAAAACACAGCTTTCCTGCATGTCACACTACTAGGGTTGGCTAGCTGCTAGTTATATTTCAGATAGAACAGTGGTTTTTAAGTAGGATGACATTATACTGTATGTTAAAGTTGGTTGGCATTCATTTCAACCTTCTCCTCGGGGTCCAGTAGGACTCTAAAATTGATTACAGCAACTCAATAATTGCCGTATGGCATTTGTAAATATAGTGGCTATCGTTCAATACGTTGACTCTGTTAAAAACAGGAGGAGTTCTATTGTGATTCTTTATCAGAAATGAATCATTTCAAGAACTTTGGTGTAATTTCAGATTGCTTGGAGTGAATGATTTGAAATGTGTGCATTTAAAATATAAGAAACACATAGTACAACTAAAGAGCAAAATAAAAGATAGATAATAGGAAGTGGGGAGATAGATCTTTCTCAAAGGAGAAATGGATCAAGAGAGGAAGGAAAGGGGAGGGAGGGAAGAAATGAGGGAAAAAAGGAATTAAGATGTGTTATACACATACACCAACTCTACACAAGGAATTTAAGTATTATGTACTGTACACACACACAAAAAGGAAGAGGAACAAGAGATGGGTGGAAGAGGGAGGGAGGGAAAGGAAAGAGATGAAAAAAGGAATTAAGATATATTATGCATTTATACCCACCTTCAAAAGGAATGTAAACATTATGTATCTCAATTTGTACTAATAAAAATGTACTATATGCATATATCCTTATGGATTCAGGAAGTATTTCTTTAGAAAGCACTCTGCAAAATTAATTCTCACAGAGCTTTTTCTGAAAGAAGTCAATTATGTACTATGGATTCAAAATTTTCAGTGAAACATTTGCTTATTTTAATTCTCACAGAAGAAGACTTTAGATCTTCCTTAGGATATGTATCTTTGTATTGTTACATGGAATAATTTAACAACTCTGTAGCTTAGCATTATGTCAGTTTCAAGTAATTGTATACTTATATAAGATGATCTGTTTTAATTTTTAAATCTTTCTAAAATGATTTGAACAAATTGAGAAATGAACAGGTTCATAAAACTGAAACTGAAAGGGTAGCTCTCTGCTGCCTGCTCCTGAGGCTCTTCATTTATGACCACGGGGTGGTTGGTGGGACGTCTGGATTCACATACAGTGGTTACCAACTTCAGGGGCAAGATGGCAAAGAGGGAGTCTCATTTAAAACAGTTCCAATAAATATCCCAGTTCTAGGTGTTATTGGCAAGATCTGAACATATGTTTCCCCATGTCCACTCATTATGAATAAGAAAATCAGTAGGGCAAAAGTTAACCAAAAGTCCATTTCCTATACAAGTAGTGAAAATTTCTCCCAAACTATAAGATTTAAGAGTATATACTCTTTCCACCCCCACACACCATCAGTGTGATTTCAGTAACCTCTGAATACTTAACAAAAACAACCCAGACCTACTAGTGTGTTGATTTTGGTGTTACCACTTTTATTCTCAACCTCACACTCAGCATTTTCAGTCTTTGAACTCAATACAGTTTTAGATTTTTGCAACAGAATAATGACGGGATAAACAAATGCATTAAATAAGTTAAATGGAGCCATTTAATTAGTTAGATACTGTAAAACACAATAAGCATAATGCTAATATAACAATATACCTTATTAAAGAAACATGAAAATTTTATTATTGCAGTAAATATATGTAATGTAAAATTTACTAGTTTAGCCATTTAATTATATAGTTCACTGCCCTCAAGTACTTTTACATTATTGTGTAAGTCTTGCCAAAACGTATTTTGAAAACTGAAATTTTGCCTTTTACAATCAGAGAAAAATCCATTTCACAGTAAGCAAATAAGAAACTATAGAAACAAGCAAAAGCAAAATCAGTCATAATAGGACACCCAGTGCTATAGAGTCACCCAATGCTTTTAAATACTTTTGAAATATTCTTAGATACAGTATACTATTAAATATATTCTTCCTTACCCACATCATATTAGGAACTTTAACTTGTTGATTATAATAAAAATTTTGTAATAAAAACTAAATATTTAAAGCTCTATATTTCTTCCAAAGCACATACTGATTTAACTTCATTTTAAAACTAATATTTTTCAGTATTAGTTATTCCATTTCCCAATTTTTATTATGGTTTCTCTTCTTACTGCAAGTTAATTAGAAATGTAGTTTAAAGACTTACAGTTATCTTTTCAGTCTTTATTTCAACATTTATTATATTTTAGAGATAGAATGTGTTTTATGGTATACAACTTTGGAAATCTACTGCAGTTTGCCTTGTGGCCTTGTATGTGAACTTCCATAAATGTTACTTGTGCTGTGGTAAGAACGTGAGTTCTCTGTTGGAGTCAAGTGTTTTCATGTATCTGTGTCAATTAAAGAAAGATTTTAAATTTTGTTCTTGAAAGTTTACCTGGTTTGATCATTTTACCTTCATATTTTAACTTATAAATTTCTGGTCTGTATTACCAGAGTAGATATAAGGATGCTCAAGTAAAACAATGCTTGATATTTATTTATTGTTCATTACTCATGCCACCAAGAATCTGACCAGTGAGTAAACTTCCTTTTGACTACCTTTTACTGGTTCAATTTTTTCCAGTCTTTCTGTTCAAGAAATGTGCATCTTTTCTCTTAATTTTTTCCAGGCATCTTTTTAAAAATTATCTTTTATTTTTGATTGGTACATGTTTGCCATACATAATGATCACACTCATCATAGGGAATTTGTACTGTGCCACAAAGAAACATAAACTTGAGACATTTTTAGGTAAATGGATGAACCTCAACATAATTTAAAGTGAAATAAATCAGACACACAAGTTTAAATCTCATACTCTTTCTCTTGTGTGAGAAAACCAAAGGGTAAATAAGGAGCAAAATGGAGGACAGATATTGGGGCAGCATGGAGAACATGTTCTTATGGGAAGGGAAGGAAGGTGGGGGGATGGGGAAGGAAAAGAGAGAATGTAAGGAAAAAATTTGAATCAAAGCTTTTGTAAATGGAGGCGGGGGGGGGAGAAAAGTTGAAGGGAGGGGAAAAGAGTACCAAAAAAAGGAGAATTAAAATGTATTATCTAAGCATCTTAATTTTTACTTTTACCTTTCTGTAGTCCTGTGGCCCATGTTCTTGCCTCCTATTTTTAGACTGAAGTTCAAGCATAAGCTCCTTGGCCAGTTAGATATACTAGTGCCTTTAGAGAAGGTAGAACTTACCAGAATGCTCCCATTACTTTTTTTTTTAAAGGCCAGCAATTACTTGACTGCTGTATTTAGTGGCATTTTGTCCTGCTATCTTACCAGCACAACAGATAGAACAATCTTTAAATAAATGACACTTTGGCTTTTGTAAACTGATACAATCCCACATCATGGTACTAGAAGCAATAGTTCTTAAAGTGTTTTTCAAATAAACTGCACTGGAATCACCAGGAAACTTGATATAAATGTAAATTTTAGGCCTCCCTCTATCTCCTGAAGAAGAAACAGCACTGGAACTGGCAATCTGTGCTTTAATAATCCCTAGTGATTCAAATATAGGAGGTAGGGCATGGCATAACTGGCTGAAGTGGGCGGGGCTTGTCCATTTCAAGATCTCAGGGCAGAGCCAATGGTTCTTGGACTCATACATAGAACTTCTCACAGGCTCCCACGAGATGTGAACGACATAAAGGAAACCATACTTAACAGGGGAGCCCCCTATCCTGACACCTCGTGATAGCCCACTCTGTGTGTCATGTGGATACACACATGAGGCAGGGTAAGCTTTTATTTTTCTTTTGTTATGTGTAAATTCACTCCACAAACAAATTCTTCCCATTCCCTCATTATCCCTCATTTTTGAAATAAACTTTAGGCACTGTTTTTGGCTTCTCTCCTCCAATTCTTTATTGAGATTTTTAGAGAAACTACCTGACAATTGTATTTCCTGTTTAAGTTTAAAGAACAAAGGTCTTACACTTACATGGAGATATAACATCCATGCTTACCTGAAATACCACCTATCTTTTTGAAAAAGAAAAAAAAAGATTCAGAAAATTAATCTAACATCCATGCTTACCTGAAATACCACCTTTCTCTTTGAAAAAGAAAAAAAAAGATTCAGAAAATTAATCTAATTTCCTTGCTCTTTCAGCATCTTCTTTTCTTTTTAAACATTTTTATGTTACTAAACCTCTTAACTTCCTTACTTTCAGTTAATTTTTTATTTATATTGTGTTTATAAAGGTTTTCCAAATAATTCTGAGGCAATGCCTCTCGTCACCCACTTCATTAGCTTCAAAACTTGAAATGGGCATGGAATGCCTTTGGGTTTTGTGTTTGGTTTAGTTTTTCTGGAGTGACAAAGTTCTGAAGCAAAGTTCTGCGTAAAAGTAAGGTCTACTTTTGATATAGAACATATTCAGTACATTCATTTGGGCAAATATTTTATTTATCTTATTTTATATATTTTATACATATTATGTATATATATAAATGTGAATTAAAACAAATTTCTGACTTAGGAGAAATTTTATTTGGAAAGATTATCACAATAAAGAGAAAAAGTGTACCATCTTAGTCTACTTGAGCTCTCATAACAAAATATTATCAACTGAGCAATGTAAACCAGAGAAATTTATTTTTTCACAGTTCTGAAGTCTAGAAGTCTGAGATCTGGGTGCCACCATACTGGATTCTGGTAGTTACGGGAAGGTTTTCCTACTGGCTTCTGGGCGGTCACATTCTTCCATCGGCCTTGCTCGGTGTACGTGTTCATGAGGAGGAGGGGAGGGAAGGAGATCGCTCTACTCGTCAGGGTGTCAATCCTATGGGATTAAGACCCTGCTCTTAAGAACTCATTTAACTTTAATTTCCTGCCTAAAACCTCCTGTCTCCAAATAGTCACATTAAGTATTAGGGCTTCAACATAGGAATTTTGTGGGAAAAAAAAATTCCGTTCAGAACAGAGCCTATTTGAATAATAAAAGGTCTTTGCAATAATAAAAACTACCCTGGTTTTAAGGTCTGGAAGCATCTCAAACATCAGGTAGAATGCAGTTTTCTTTTACAATAAGGGATAAAGAAGGTTAGGAAAAAACAAACAAACAACAGCAAGAAGCCAACAAGATGTGGAGTTGTGGGTGAACCAACCAATGGACAAAGAAGGTATGTCGAGAGTCTGTACGTTTGCTCAGGCTGAAGATGGATCAAAGTTCAGGGACCTGGGGAAACAGAAACTTGACAGAAGTTTAAGTCAGCTAAGTTTCCAGGGTGATCAGCGTGAACAGTTCTGCTGACGGTTAATGAATGAGCCAAAGCATGGAATTGTAAGAGTCTGCGTCTGACCTTGTCATGAATGAACAAGAGGAAGCATCTATGAGTCTCATGTGGCAGGGTAGTCCTGTGGAGGAGGCTTTCCCCAGAGCAGGAGAGGGCGGGTAGGAGCCACGACCCATGCGGTTCTTGAGGTTGTTGGGGTAAAAGACCATGAGAGGATGAGAAAATAAGGAAGAGACTAAAGCTGAGGGTAGGGTGGAGCCCTGACCCTCCTGATGGGAGGAAAGGAACTACTCAACCACAGTAGCACGTTTATTTATACCCCCTGAAGAAGAATGTCAGTAGCAACCCCGCTGCCCAGCAATTTGTTTGCCTGGCTAGCCTGGGCCCCTTGCTTTCTTAGTGTTAGAACAGCTTATTTGCATGACTTGTTTTGAGCTCTCTGTGTTTTCAGGGCTGGCCTTGCTTTAGCCCCTTACATGATCAATTTCCAGCTTCAATGGCTCCCCACAGGTAGGCCCAGGGACTTATTAACTCTGCTGTGTTTCAGAAGTGCAAGTCTCAGACTTCACAATGCTTTACACAATGAAAGCAGCAGTGCAGTACTATGATGTATTCTCATTTTGCAGAAGAAAAAGAGGCTTAAAAAATTGCACCTGCATCCAAAAGATTCATGAACTTTTTTTCAGATCTAGATACTATATACCTAATTCCAAAAGCAGCTGTTTTCTTTAATTTCCCCTTCCACCTTCTTCTTAAAAAAGAACTGATGATTCATTTAGGTTAAAAATCAATATGCCTAGATGGTGTTATGTTGTCTCTGAAGTATAGATTAACTGTGCTACGTACAATATATATTTATTCAATCCCAACCAGAAAAAATATTTTTTAAAACTTTCAATATAATCTCTGTATTTATTTATTTATACATTTGCTTATTATGAGGGACATTTTCATGTTGACATCAGAAAAAGTCTGCTATATTATGTTTGGATCATTTAAATTCTTGGAGTCCATGGTAATCATAATGCCTTGGACTCTATGGTATTTTTTTTTCAATTTTATTCCCTCAAATAACTGGTGTCATCTTTTGAAAATTAAGTGAAAAAATCAGCATTTATCTGTGTTGAACTTCCATTAGTACAATTGCTTTGGGGTACTGGACATATTATGTGACCATTGCTAAGACAGTCTTTTGTTTGTTATTTATATTATGTAAATCTTGTCACCTATTTGTTTATATATGAAAAGGCTAAAGCATATTATGCATTTGGTCGTTCTTGATAAAAGAAACAGTTTAACAATTGAATGTACCTGCCTGCTTTTATAAAACAGAGGCCATAAAGAAATCTTATTCTCTGATACACATATATTTTCCCCCCCAAACCTATTATTCTCTTTAAATTCCAACCAGAATTCTCCCCACAGCAACTTACATATTGCCATTTTTTAATAAAATCATTATGTTGTAGTGAATATTTTGAAATTCTTTGTTTGCTAAGTGGTAACTTTTAAATGTATATTTTATTTTGCTATTACTGAGTTTTAATTTGATCTTATCTAAAATTACATTAGTTAAGCCCTGGTATTGTGTAGAATTAAAAAATAAGACTAATGATGTCAAAATATGGTAATATGATGACCTTAATAAAAACTATACTTACCAATTACATTATTCCAAACTTAAGGTGGCATGTGTTTTCAAAAAGGATAAAACAAAAGTTTAAAGAAGCATGGTATGATTTGGGGGATGAGGAGATACAAAGAATTTAAACATCAGTTGTATCAATTTATAAGTAATGTTTAACAAAATGACAGAATATCTCTTCACCCGACTCTGTTAGTTACTGTTCTATTCGTGGTACAAAAGGTCTGACATAAACAATTTGAGAAAAAGTTTATTTTGGCTTACAGTTTCACAGGTTTTGGTCCACAGTTGGCCCACTCCAAGCAGAATCTTCATAGTGGGGGGGCAGGGAAAGGCAAAGCTGTTCAATGTAAGGCTTCCTGTGAAACAGTTGGAGAGAGGACGGGAACATGGACAGATGAAGTCACCAAGGTCACGGCTCCATCACACATTCAAGTGTGTGGTTTTCTGAACTCCTAGTTTTCTCTCAAGTAATTGGGTTGACAATTCAGATTAATTGTTACACTACCTATTGAACTGTCATGTATCTTTATATCTTTTAGCCAGTGTGGACACAAATTTAATGAATGAAACTCTCCACATATAAATAACTTGGAAATGTAAAGCTTGTCAGATATCACCTAAATCAGCCAGGAAAATAGCTATAATGTCATTTTCAGTCTAGTTAAGCAATCAATGGAGAAATTTTTAATGAGCTCCCACTGTGAGAAGTTGGTTTTGAGATACTTTTAAATACTTAATATTTGTTCATTAATTCTGCCCAATGAACCATAACCATGAAATTTAAATTGCAATAGTAGGTCACTATTACTGCATTCAATACTACATTATTCTTGTAAACTAAAACCTATTGATGCTTGTGTGAAATAACTTTTTAAAATATACTTTTAAATTGTGTGCCTGATATTAGTAACCTAATGGTATTGGAAATATGACAATATTTTTAACATAAATATATAGCAAATAAAAACTACTTAGAATCACATTGTAGAAAATTGGTGTGACCTGGCCCATAACTATATAATTAATTTTCTTGGCCAGGATAATCATGGCACAATAATTCTTATGCACACTTGATCTCTCTCACTGTAGGGACTATTGTATTAGAATTACACTTTTAAGTAATTTTATAATGAAACATTAAAATAATCAAAGCATGAAATTTTCTGTTTATTATTGAACGATTTCTCCTTAAGGTTATTTCCTATTTCCTGCATAGAAAATATTCTGGGAATCAGACTATGTAACAATTACATATTTGATTGTGGAAAACAGTCTCAGAGTAGTCACTGCAGGGTATATTTGACACCTTTAGAAATGAATATGTCATTTTAGAAGTATTGCTCTGAAATTTGCTGTTTCATTTAAGACCACTTTAGCAAATTATGTCAATAACTGGATCAATTTCATTGCTTACTAGAATTCTATCAAGTGAAATATTGTAATTCATTTATAGCTTTCTTTGTTGCTTGTCATTAGGATTTCTATTGGAAAATATTAAAATACACTTTCCTAAAAATATACTTCTGCTTATGTTTTGTTTATGTACGAGTATTTGCGTAGCTTACAATCATAGGAGAGGCATCACAAGACTGTAGTTGGCTGTACTTAATTTTTTAATACTGTTTGTAGCATTTCATCACTAAGAGTTATGGGTGTTTCATTCTTCCAGGAAATACCTTAATCAATAAATGAAATTGTCTTCTGTTTAGCCTTTGCTAAGAGATATTTTATTTTAAAGACTAAACAACAACAGCAGCAAAGAATAAAAATGATGATACACAATTTCAAAAAAATAGGAAATTGACACTAATATATTGTGTATTGTTATCTTCAAAGTAGTTGTTCAGATTACAAGGTATAAGCTTGAAAAAATGATCAAATATTCAAACAATGAAAGAACAAACTGCTCTTTTTGATTAACTAATTAGAGTTGAATTTTATCAAATAATTTTAATAAGAATGTCACTTTGTTTTACTTAATTTGCTAACATGCTCGGTCAAATTAATGATTTTTAACATTAAGACATCCTTGTACTTCTGACAGAAGTTGTGGTTGGTAGGGTTATTCTTTAAACATATATTTAAATATTTACCGCAGATTCTCATGTATGTGTGAGTAAAATTTATAATTATATTTTTTGAATCTCATTATTACTTGGTTATGATATGACAGTTATGCTAGCCTCATAAATGATTTAAGAAATTATTACTTTCTATGTTCAATCAATGAGTCTTGATCCAGTAACTTTCTTATTAGTTATTATATATTTAAAAATATTCCTCAAAGTTAATTCACTTGAGTTGTTCTTGATTCTGTCTTTTACATACTTTTTTCTCTACTATTCAAATATTTTCATAGTAAATATTAATCACAAATTTATTCCTATGAGTGTCTTACTTTCTTTAATTAGCACAAAAAATTGAGATTACTTAGAGTTTTTTTTATTCTGAAAATCTGCATATTTGGAGATTGTGCCAATACTGAATTTCACATTACCATTCTTTTAAGAACTCACTTGTTGAGTTCAGATATGTTTAATTTCTATTTTTTGTGATAAACACTGTATGTAAGAATGGTTGAGTGACTTCCATTATTGACTGCTGTGACCAAGTCAGTTACCTGATGTTTATGGATTCACTTCTTCAAATATATGATCCGATAAATTTTGGAAATCATTTTGGTCTATGTCTAGAGACTATATTTCTACCTTTAATGTCATTTTAAATGTGTGTAACCTACATTGTAATGTGAAAATGTAATTTGTGAATAAAGACACGTTTTTTGATTTTTTGCAGCACCAGGGATCAAGCTTACAACTTCACACCTGCCAGACAGGCGCTTAAGCCATTAGCCAAACTCCCAGCCCAAGACACATCTTTTGAATAATAACCTAGTTGTTTAAAATATAGAAATTTGTCTGAGAAAGCATCATGCATTACAGGCAAATTTATAAAGCTCATAGTTAATTTAACATATTCAAATAAAAGAGTATTATGGTAAAATATAGAAAAAAAGTCAATTTATTCCAAGCCTACTCATCCAAATTAATTGATTTGTGGAATATTTTATTAGAAATATTAACGAGTGCATGTTAATTAAATATGTATTTATTATTTAGTGAAAGTACATAATTATCAGATGGTTTATAGTGTCTATTATTTACAGTGTCATAGATTTGTCTAAAATAACTGGCAGTAATTTAAGACTTTTTTCCTGCAAAGAAGTAAAACTTAGACCTATAATAATATACTGATATAGTTTTTCTTTAGTTGATTTTTCAGCCTTCTTTTAAAATATTTTCATGGTTTTGACTGTTTATCATAGTTTAAAAGATGTATGAGCTAATGTATGGGGCTCTCCAAATTCCTATAAAGTATTAGTTTTCAGTATAATTACACCAAAATAGAAACCGTGCTACTTTCAGAGAATGAAGTATTATGTAAAACAAAGAGAATTTGCATATTTTGCTCTTTAAATCTATTCATGGAATAATAGAAAACAATTCATTATATAAGTCATGGAGTATTTATAAGAAAACCACAACAGGAATAAAACATGCATTTTGGGGATTGTACACTGGAGAAATTTATTGATGTGTAGTACAAATTGTTTATGCTTGCATAATTTATAAACTTTGTATATATATTCATTACTCTTAAAATTTGATTGTCTATTCTACTTGAGTTCTCCTCAATTGTGTCTTCTTGCATATATTTTCCAAGAAAGTTCTACTGTGAAAGATATTTTCACATTTTATTTTCTATTCATGCTTACAGTTTTTATATATTTATTTTTACCAGTACCATTCTCTGGCTCTCATTTGTATCAGAAATTTAATTTAGTTCAGAGTTTGCTTCTCCAAGTAAGCATTATACTATATTAATATTCATATGGACAGTTCTATAAATTGTCATTATGATAGAAGTTATTTTTATTTACCTAGAAAGTAAAAATATATTTGCTCCATTCTTAGGCTTATAGGGTAAATAAGAACAGTTAATGACTTCATGGTGTTCTTAGTATTCCTATAATGGTTGTGGCAATAGAAAATCATTTTAAAGGCTTTAAAATGCATTTGTAACTATGCTCCTGGGAATCCAAACAAAAAAATAAAATAAAATTGTTGAAATATTACTAGATTATCTGATTGGTGAGAAAACAATAAATCTGTCAAGAAAAAATAGATGGGCAATAAAAATATATTTTTAATAACAATTATTATGTTGGATTTGATTACAGAGCATCTTTAACTTCCTCTGAATTGATAATGTATTTTAAGACTATATTTTACTAGGAAACATGGACAGCAAGAAGAGTGTATATGTGTAGATTATTATTACAAATATTCATCTTTTTCTGTCATTTATGTGTAGCAGAAATGCAGTTGACAGTATGTGATGTTTAATTTTAAATATCAATTTGACTGGTTTCAGAGAAGTCTGAATGACTGGAAAAAACAAAATTTGACCTAATAGAAGATGTCTTGGTTACGTTTCTTTCATTGTTGGGACAAAATACCCAATGTTCAAAATGAAGGAAGGAAAGGTTTATTTAGTTTTCAATTTGTGGGTCTTTCAGTCCATACTCAGCAGGCTCCAAGGCAGAGTGACATGACTAAGCAGCAGCCATTCATGGTGGCTGCAAACAACAAGAGCCAAGGGGCAAAGGGGAAAGCACATCTCCTTCCCTCCCTTATACTGTATGCCGGCTCTTCCCCTGGGAGGGTGCAACACTCACACCACCAAACCCAGTGCTAGACAACAGAACCAATCACAAGTGCTAGACTCAGCGACCTTCTAAAGGCCTGCCCCCTATGACCGCATGTGGTTTTGGGGGGACATCCAGAGGCAAACCATAACAGAAGAAAAAGGCAGAGAGGAAAAGGTTAATTCTCTGTTTCTCTGCTTGAGTTAAGACTCTTGTCTTCCTCTGCCTTCCAGTTGACCTGAGGATTTCATCATCACACTTCACTCCCACCACACAACCCAGACTAAATTACATCAAGATTTGTATTTTCTGCATCTCCAACTTGCAGAAGGCAGATCTTGGGAGTTCTTATTCTCTGACATAATGTGTGCCGAACTCATTTTCTATGAGTCTGTGTGTGTATGTATGTATCTATGTATTTGTCTATTTATCTATCTACCTATCATGGTGGAGTGCACAGTAGGTTAAAAACTTTTAACCATGATGTTACCTCATCACAGGCTCAAAATTATTGGTCAATCAATCATGGACTACGATCCACAACTGTGAGGCAGAATAAATATTTTCTATGCGTAAGTTGATTATTTCAGATATTTCAGTATAGTAACACAAATCTGATTAATGCATCTTCTTATCTTACAGTTCTCTGATTAGCAACATTAGTTTCATCTTCAAGCTTAATGACCCCTTCTCATGTAAATTCACAGTCACAAGTTTGGGAAATGCTTAAGATATGGGCATGTTTGAAGGGATTCTAGTATTTTACCTTCTCCATCATTTTTAATGCCTTCTCATATTATTACTTTATCAGTATATGTAGAGGAGGCCAAGGGAATATTGAGTCCACTTGTGTTTCAGTCTGTTCTTGGTTCTACAATAAAATACTTTAGACTAGGTAATTTCAACATGACAGAATTTCTCAGTTTTGGGGACTGGAAAGTCTAAGATTGAGGCACCAGTAGATTTAGCATCTGATGAAGATCTGTTCCTCATTAATGCACCTCCCTTTATCCTCAGATGATAGAATGGGCCAGAGTGACCCTCCAGTCTTTTTTTTTTTTTTTTTTCGTAACAGCAATAATCCTGTCATGGAGGCAGAGGCTTCATGGTCTCATCACCGGGTAAGGATTCCACCTCTTAATAATTTCACACCAGGTACTATATTTTTTTAAAGAAGATAAAACAAAACCAAACGAAGCAAATCCAAACAAAACAATGCAAGCAACACAGGATTTGAAAACAAGACAACAGGAAATCAACAGTGGCTACCATAATGTCTCTTGTTTTCTTCGAAATAATTGTCCATACCTTCACATACAATAAATTAAAGCAAAACAAAATAGTATAAAACCAATCGAAGCAAAAGAATGAAAGCATTATGGGACTTCAAAGGAAGACATTGGGAAATCAACAATGGCTGCTGTAATGTCTCTTGCTTTCTTCAAAATAGCTGTCCATACCTTCACACATATTGAAATCAAGTAATAGAAACTAGACTAAAACCAATCAAAACAAAAGAATGAAAGCAATATAGGGCTTCAAAAGAAGATAACAGGAATGTCTTGTTTTCTTCAAAACCGTCATCTATACTATCACACATAATAAAATCAAATAAAACACAACAAAATAAAACCAATCAAAAGAATCTAAGCATTATAGGACTTCAAAACAAGGTTATAGGAAATCTGCAATGGTTATCATAATGTCTCATTCTCTTCAAGATTGTTGTTTATACCATCACACGTAATAAAATCTTCTTTTTTTTTTTTTTTTTTTGGTACCAAGGATAGAACTCACAACCTCATGCTTGCCGGGCAGGCACTTACATCTCTGAGCTAAATCCTCAACCCTAATTTTTTGAGGCAGGATTTCACTATGCAGTTCAGGGTGGCCTTGAACTCACTTTGTAGCCCAGGCTGGTCTTGAACTCACAATGATCCTCCTGCCTTGGGCTCACGAGTGCTGGGATTAAAGGCATGTGCACCCATGCCCAGCAATAAAATCAATTCTTATAAACTCTTTAGGAGAAATTCTAGGGATGTATAAGCCTATACATGTGCATCTATACTTTCTGTGTTAGAAGAAAAAACAAAACAAAACAAGAAAAATGATAAACAGTAGAGACAAATAAACAATACCAAAAACTCAAAACAATAATAATATAGGCTTTCAAAACAAGGTGGTAAAAACTTAACAAAAGTTGGTATTTTGCATAGTTATCTTCAAAAGAGTTACTCAGATTACCAGATACAGACATGAAAAATTGATCTAATCCTTTGAATATTCACTGTTTTGTTTCAAGAACTAACAGAAATAGTAGTACATTTTAGCTATCTAAGGTGTGTATATACAAATTTATATCTTTTTTCTTTTCCCTTCCGTCTGTTCTCCTTTTCCCTATCCAAGTTATTTTTCCCCTTTGAGCAGTTTCTTACCCTTTCAGAATATTTATTGAAGATTTTCTATCTTATTTACTGCTTCAGTTTTTTACACTAGGGAGACAATACGGTATTTACACATGTGAGTTTTATTTATTTAACTTACGAGTGGGGTCTCAAGTCACATTCATTTACCTATAAAAGCCTTAATATGATCTTTTTTATAGCTGAGTAGTACTCCATTGTATAAAAACACCATGTCTTTTTTATCTGTTCCTCAGTTGTTGGCCATTAGAGTTGTTTCCAAGATTTGGTTATTACAAATTGTGCTGCTGAACATGGGTGCACTTATATCACTGTGGTATGATGTTTTCAATTCTTCCGGGAGTATGTCCAGAAGCAGGATAGCTGGGTCAAACAGGACCTCCAATCCCAGCTTTCTGAGGAACCTCCACACTGATTTCCACAGTGGTTGCACCAGTCTACACTCCCACCAACAGTGCTGAAGAGTGCCTTTTTCCTTACAGCCTCTCCAGCATTTGTTACTGGTTGTTTTCTTGATCCTGGGTATTCTTTCTGGAGTGAGATGGAATCTCAGTATTGTTTTAATTTGTATTTCTCTAATGACCAATGATGCTGAACCTTTTATCATATATTTACTTGCCATTTGTATTTCTTCAGCTGAGAAGTGTGTATTCATCTCAGATGCCCATTTTTGGATTGGGTCTTTGAATTTTGGAGGCCTAATTTTTTAAAAATTCTTTATATGTTCTAGATAGAAGTCCTTTGTCTTAGGGACAGTTGGCTAAGATTTTTTCCCAATTGGTGCACACTGGGTATTACATTTCATGTGAATTTTGCAAACATATTAGTGTTCAGGTCACAGCAATGTTATGAGAGTAAAAGAAATATATCAGAACATTTCAATGAACATGATATATTTTCTAGTTCTAACTCAGTGCTTGCTTGCAGGTACACATTGGTTCCAGAAAATCACTTGATACCTATGAAGCTGAATTTACAAATAGGAATTATGTAATCTTTAAAATTATTACTGAACCTTAAAATAAGATACTTATAGGAAAGTTATAACATCAGTCCAATCAAGAGGTTTACAAAGTCGGAAAACTTAAGCAGAGATCTTGTAATATTATCTGATACAAGACTCAAAAATGGGATACAGGTTAATTTTTATACTTTCATAATCAAAGACAGCAAATAATCCCAAACTCTGCATGGTTATGCTACATTCGAGACATAGGCTAAAAGATAGGTCAGTAATAATCAGTGAGAACATGGTCCACAGTTCCTGGAGGAAGCAACATAGACATTGCAGGCACTGGGGAGACCTGGTTGCCAGAGGGGGATCTGGCTGTCCAATGCAGAGAGCAGCTTGGGTCAGTTTTTCCTGAAACTACCAAAAGGAGATGCACTTGATATGAAAGGAACAAGCAAGGATCCGTCAGTTACAGAAATTTCTTCAGTCTGAGTCACAGAAAAGGAAACACCTGGGCATTTAGCTGGATTTGAAGTAATTGAGAACTTCAATGTCTAAAATGCACCAGCTAAACGTAAAGGAAGTGAGTAAGCTTTCAAGGATTGAGGGGGGAGATTAATCTCAATATCATATCAACATGAGACTTTTGTACTGTATTTTAATTATTCCTGAGATTTCTTGGATTAAAGAATGAGCATCTAGAAAGTATTACAAAAATAAACTACTTTTTGAAATTAATAAAATAGTGCATACAGGCACATTTAAGGGTATGCATTAAAGTGATATTTACAATCTCCACATAATAGCATGTTTGCAATTGAAGATTTATTAGCCTTCTCATATAAAAATATGAACCTAATTTATTCTGAAAATGTAAACTTACATAATTGAAGACTTCTGGATCAGGAAATCTTACAAAAGTAAGTTTTCTTATTGGTCTTTCGTTTTTATTAATGAGTTTGTCATAGTACAATAGATGTCTTTTTACTTCTTATGAGTGATAAGGATTAGCAAGACCCAGAGGAAACATTCAAAGTAAGAAGGTGTTTGGAAAACAGTAAATAGAACTGGTAACTCGAGGGACAAGTCAGGCAGCCCTGGGCGTCCCTGTGCAACCTGTAATGCTGCACTCTCCTTAACAGAAGTTAAAACTAGTGGTCCAGGCTATTGCTCAAGGCTTAATTCCAAGAGATATAGGCAAAGTCGTGCACTCAAACATGCCCTCTAAACAAAACTACCTTGCAACAACCAGAGCTGTGAAAATATTCTACTGTACTTTCCAGTGTCCAGAGGGTACAATAATGCTAGAGAAAAAAAAAAGATTCATGTTTATTTCTCCCATCTTCAGAAGTAGTTTACAAATAAATTAAGTTATTTTCCAGTATTTCCTCTACCAAATTGCATCATATATCCTAAAGGAAATGCATGCAGCCTAAAAGATAAAATAATACTTGTAGGCATGAGAACAGACTAATAAAACACCATCCTGAATTTCTTGACAAGGAAACCACCGAAGGCTAGAAATAGTTGGAATGATAGAAAAATGAAAAACGAAGAATACTCAGAGGGCTTCCTTGTAGGGCTATTTTATGGCATGATTAATGGACTGAGGAATGGGTAAATCCTGTTGAATGTATATTCAGTCCTAGCAACAGAAACTCAGAATGATTCGCTCAGTTACTGAAGATAACTCAAGGCTCTTGGCATATGTTTTTGAAAATAGAATCCATACATTTCTAATCCAGGAGTTTTCTAATGACTCATTTTAGTTGTTATGTTTGAATATATTTTATATACTTAAGGAAACATAAAGGTGTTTATCTGCTACGATGCAACAACAAATTCTGTGTTAATACTGATGATTTGATTGCCAAGGTTTGTAGACAGTCTTCTGCTATTTGCCACTTAGAACAGATTTTCTGTTTAATAGATGCACAGTCAAATATTCTAGGTAATTGTTTAGAACAAACACAGCCATTGCTTAGGAATCACAGCCATAGTTTTGACTCCTTATAGGCCATCCTTTCTTAGTCTTCTACAAATTATATTCATTAAATTTTTGCCTTTGATAGAAGTTTTTAACCTTTAATTGGAAACAAAGGCGAGAACATCTAATTCTTTACATGCATATTAGACATTTCTTTTGGCATACTTTCAGTAGTTTAACTGAAACTATGAAAACTATTAAGTATATATGAAATAAAAATATGTGTGATTGTGTGTACTATATAAGTAACTGTGAGTTGGTTATTGTTAATGTATTAAAGATATGATCTATCATGATTTCTGAACAAAAAGCAGCTTACATTTACTGTATGATTTTCTTCAAACAGTTGGTAGGACTACGTGGAGAAGAATAGGAATGTAAAATGCCAACAGTTACTTCTCTCCCAGAAGTAAAAGACAAGCAGTAGAAGGAGTGAGTTTGCTGATAAAGGAAAAGCAGGGAAGAATAGCTTGCGTGTTGCTCTCAGGAGGACAAATTGCATTCTGAGACTAAGTGCACAAAGAACAAAAAACAAGCTGGGATAAATCACCCTTAGGCATCTGTTTGGCTGTCAGAGTGAGACATGACTAAATAAAACTTTAACATGTAAAATTATACAAAAAATATTGGGCCTATTTAGTATTATTAATATATACCCTGCGCACATGCGCACACTAAATGTTAAATGCATTCTAGTTCCTTGTGCTGGCAAGGATGAATACAGAAAGATTCTCTGCCTTTTCCTGGGTTCTTGATAGAAATTTGAGAAGACTGCAAGCATAATAGTTGGAATGGTTAGGGATTTCCTTTTGTGTGTCTAATTGTTGTGAGATTCATTTGGATTCCCCAAGTCCTTTACTCCTGTAAACTGTATGGCAATAATTAGTAACTAGAGTCCATCCCAGTAATAAAAATGATCTGCAAGTACATGTCTTCAAAATATGAATATAAACACACGTTTGTTCATCTCAAAAAATATTTTTTGTGGGTCTGCTTTGCATAGACAGTGTTCTTGAAGCTCTGGATATGTTATACTCAAGAAAGTCAAACCTGGCAAGAAATTCTCTGGAGTTGCCATTTGTGACAGACGCAATACCAAATGTGACACCCCACGAGATAGACATCAATATCACCCTACCAGCCTATTCACACTAACAACAATATATATGCAACATATGTAAAAGTGGGTAAGCACTTCATAAAACAAAACTGGAATCACACTAGGTAATTCATATTAGGAAAAATACCAGTGGTTTAAAAGATACGCATGAAGAAAAGCTCAGCTTTACTAGTAAGAAGTGAAATGCAAATTGAAAGAGTAGTTAAATAACGTTTCATATTATTTTATAAAAATCAGGAAGCATAAAAATACCATATGCTGGTCAAACTGTGAGAAGGACATCAATTTTCATGCTTTACTGGTCGGGCATTAGGCATGAAATCTGTCAGTAATTGAAGAAATTAAAAGTAATCAAACCCCATACAACTGCCAACCCACTCTGAGGCATACGTATATTCCAGACAGGGTTGCAAGATTTTCAAATAAAAATGCAGGACATTCTGTTAAGTTTTAATTTCAGACAAAACCAAATGATGTCTTAGTGTTATAAAGCCCCATGCAATATTCTGTCCATTATTTTATTTAAAAAAGTTTTAACATAAAATTCAAATTTAATTGGGTGTTCCAGTATTTGAGTTGAAAAATGTAATCCTAGTAAAACTGTTACCAGATGACAAAGAATTTGGAAGAGCATCTATTACAACATTCTTTGTGAAAGTCATGCTCTTCAGCAACCGAGATATCCATCAGTAGAAAAATTCTTCTAAAAAAATTCCAGTTCATTTATTTGTCAAATTTGTTTGGTTTGCATTTCTTTCTATTTTTTTCTTTCTTCTTTTTTTTTTCTAAGCACTGTAGCTCAGTACAAGGGCCTTTGTCTGAGCTACATCCTCAGTACTTTGTTTGTTTGTTTGTTTATCTGTTTATTTATTTGCAGTATACTTGCAGTATGTAAAGATTATATTCGTCATGGGGAGATGGTACATGTACACGGCACATTTTAATTCTTTTTTCATCCACTTCTCCTCAACTCCTGCCCCATTCACTCCATCTCTTTGTCATGAAACAGGCTCTTTCTAAGTGAGCTAAATTGCCCAGGCTAGGCTTGAATTTACCATTTTCTATCTCAGTCTCCCAGAATACTGTACTTACAGGTATGTATAACAATGCCTAGCTTTCTTTTCTTTTATAATAGCTTATAGTTTAAAAACGATCCTTTTTAATTAAAATAATGAAATAGTCTTTTAATAAAATAATAATCCTTAATTAAACAATAAAATAATCCATTTAAATTTTAATTTAAACTAATTTATATTAAATGTCCTTTTTAAGTTAATTTTTAATTTTTTAACTAATCTATACAAGCACTTTTAATGGGCTATATATGATTAGGCTGATTTCTTTCTTATTCCAGTTATCTCTGTATATTTATTACTAAGTTTGGGGTTCCTTTTCTTTTTGTGGGTTTCATAAAACTATTCACTTACATGTTATTCCCCTTGTTCATTTACAAGTTATTTTGTATCTTTCTTTTTATTCTATTATTCATCACCATCCCTTGCCTGGCTTTTTAAGTCAGTTACCTGTAACTATTGTTTTAGTGATAAAACAATGACTATCTTCCCAGTGCATGAGATCTCCTTCCCTAAAGCCATTAATTCCTCTCTCTTCCTATCTTCTAAACAGAAAGATAGGAAAGATAAGCTTAGTTTACTCCTACACCAGAGCACAAGCCAACTCTAGGATTTTAACAGCAGGGTTTACTACTTATCAGCTTTCATGTCTCTGTATATCTGCCCAGTTTAGTTTTGCATATGTATATGTGTATGCATATGTACACATACAAAACTATATATATAGATAAACATTTACATGGATGTACATATCAAGTACTAAATACATATATAGTATTTTTTAAATTCTAGAACTTTTTTATTCAAGAGAAAAAAGACATGTATAAGAAAGACAAAAAGCAAAAGAGACAAACAAACAACAAGAGCAAATGCACAACAGTAATGTAGGTTTACAAAACAGGATGATAGAAACTTGCCCATAGTTGCAATATTGCGTATCATTATCTTCAAAATGGTTGTTTACATTAACAGATATAGACATGTAAAATTGATCTAATCATATGAATATTAACCCTTCTTTCTCAATAAGTATTACATTCAGCAGTATGTTCATTTTCATTATCTTACATATATATATATACAGATTTATACATTTTTCCTTTTCCCTTTCCTCTTTCCATCTTTTCCCTTCCCAATTGGTTTTGCTCCTTGAGCAGTTTTTACCCTTACATAGTATTTATTGTAGATTTTGGATCATATATACTTTTTCAGTTTCTTACACTAGGGAGACAATATGGTATTTACACATGTGGGTTTGATTTATCTCACTTATGAGTATGGTCTCAAGTCATGTCCATTTACTTATAAAAGTCTCAATGCAATCTTTCTTGATAACTGAGTAGTACTCCATTGTATAAAAATACCACATCTTTTTAACCCATTCCTTGATTGATGGGCACGTGGGTTGTTTCCAATATCTGGCTATTACAAATTGGGTTGCTATAAACAAGGGTGCACAAATCACAGTGCTATGATGTTTTCAATTCTTCTGGGAAAATGCCCAGAAGTGGGATAGCTGGGTTGAATGAGATCTCTAATCTTAGCTTCTTGGGAATCTCCACACCGACTTCCACAGTGGTTGCACCAGCCTACACTCCCACCAACAGTGGAGAAGAGTTCTTTTTCCCCACAGCCCCTTCAGCATTTGCTGTTGGTTGTTTTTTTAATCTTGGCCATTCTTTCTGGAGTGAGATGGAATCTCCATGTTGTTTTAATTTGCATTTCCCGAATGACAATTGATGTTGAACATTTTTTCATATATTTATTTGCTGTTTGTATTTCTTTCTCTGAGAAGTGTGTATTCATCTCAGATGTCCATTTTTGGATTGGGTCCTTGAATTTTAGGGGCCTGATTTTTTTTAATTCTTTATATGTTTTAGATAGAAGTCCTTTGTCTAATGGACAATTGGCTATTTTCCCAGTTCGTGGTTTTTCTTTTCACTCTGTTGGAGATTTCCTTTGACATGCAAAAACTTTTTAGTAAGGTGAGATCCCAGTTGTTGATTCTGGGAAGTGTTTCCCATGCAATTTGATTTTAGTTCATGAACTCTCTGCCTACTCCTTTGCCATCAAAATTTTTATCTACTTTGTCTTTTAGTAAGTTTAGTGTCTCTGTTTTAATATTCAGATCTTTGATCCACTTTGACTTTATTTTAGTTCATGGTGATAGACAAGGTTCTAGTTTTAGTTTATGGCATATAGAAAGCCAGTTTTTCCAGCACCATTTGTTAAAGAGGTTATCTTTCTTCCAATGAACATGTTTGGCCCCTTTGTCAAAGATGAGGTGTGTTTGTAGTTGTGGCTGTATCTTCTGATCTATTCCATTGATCTTCAGGTCTGTTTTGATTCCAGTACCATGCTGATTTTATCACAGTGGCTTTGTAGTATAGTTTCAAGTCAGGGATTGTGATGCCTCCTGCCTTACCTTTGTGGTCCAGAATTGCCTTTGCTAATCTAGGTCTTTTCTGGTTCTACATAAATTTCAGGAATGCTTTCTCTAGCTCTGTGAGGTAGGCAAGTTGTATTTTGATTGGTATTGCATTAAATCTGTATAATATTTTGGGAGAATGGCCATTTTCATGATGTTTGTTCTTCCTATCCATGAATAGGGAATATCTTTCCATTTTCTAAAATCTTCTTTGATTTCCTTCTTCAGAGTAATGTAATTTTCACTGTATAGATCTTTTACTTCCTTTGTTAGATTGATTCCGAAGTATTTCATTTTATTTTGTATGTTATAGTAAAAGGTGTGGTTTCCCTTATTTCTGTTTCAGTGACTTTGTTGTTTGTGTACAGGAATAATATTGCTTTTTGAGTATTGATCTTGAATCCAGCAACATTACTGAATTTGGTTATTATTTCAGAAGCTTCTAATGGATTTTTGGGGGTCATCTATGTAGAGTATCATATAATCTGTAAAGAGTGATAATTTCACTTCTTCCTTTCCTACCCTTATTCCCTTTATTTCTTTCTCTTGTCTAATTGCTCTGGCTAATATTTCCAGAACTATATTGAATAGGAGTGGTGATAATGGACATCCTTGTCTTGTTCCTGATTTTAGGTTAAAAGTTTTCAGTTTTTCTCCATTTAGTAAGATGTTGGCTGTTGGTTTATGATATATGGCTTTTATCAGGTTGAGGTACAGAATATCTATTCCTATTTTCTGTAGGGTTTTTATCATGAATGGGTGTTGAATTTTGTCAAAAGCTTTTTCTGTGTCTATTGAGATGATCACATGGTTCTTGTCCTTGGCCCTGTTGATATGGTGTGTTATCACACTTACTGA
The DNA here is from genome assembly GCA_004363535.1 of Dasyprocta punctata. Taxonomy (NCBI): domain Eukaryota; kingdom Metazoa; phylum Chordata; class Mammalia; order Rodentia; family Dasyproctidae; genus Dasyprocta; species Dasyprocta punctata. The sequence continues at coordinate 57,562 of RJWM01002001.1, read as the reverse complement.
TTAGCATATGTTGAATCATCCCTGCATTCCTGGGATGAATCGCACTTGATCATGGTGTATAATCTTTCTGATAACTTTCTGTATTCTATTTACCAGTATTTTATTGAGGATTTTTGCATCTATGTTCCTGAGGGAGATTGGCCTGTAATTTTCTTTTTTGGTTGGGTCTTTCTCTGGTTTTGGTATTAGGGTAATACCTGTTTCCAGGAATGAGTTAGGGAGACTTGCTTCCCTTTCAATTTCATTGAAGAGTTTGAGGAGTGTTGGCATTAAGTCTTTTCCAAATTTCTTGTAGAATTCAGCAGTGAATCCATCAGGGCCCGGGCTTTTCTTTGTTGGTAGGGTCTTAATTACATTTTCAATTTCATAAGCTGAAATGGGGTTTTTCAGCAGTTTTATATCTTATTGATTCAGCTTTGTAATTCATAGGTTTCTAGGAATCTGTCCATTTCTTCTGTGTCATTGAATCTATGTGAGTAAAGATTTTCAAAGTAGGTGTTGATGATCTTCTGAATTTCCACAGAGTCAGTAGTCATTTCACCCTTTTCATTTCTTATTGCATGAATCTGAGTTTTTTCTTTCCTCTTTTTGGTACGGTTGGCTAGGGGTTTATCAATTTAATTTACTCATTCAAAGAACCAACTCTTCGAATCATTAATTCTTTGTATTGTTTTCTTAGTTTCAATTGCCTTAATTTCTGCTCTGATCTTGATAATTTCCTCCCTTCTTTGGGCTTTGGACTTGACTTGCTCTTCTTTAGAAGTTTGAGGTGCAGCATCAGGTTGTTTATGTGTGTTCTTTCCATTTTTCTGATTTGGGAGTTTAGTGCTCTAAATTTCCCTCTAAGGACTGCTTTCATTGTGTCCCACAGGTTCCGGTAATTTGTATTTGCATTTTCATTCAATTGTAGATATTGTTTAATTTCTTCTTTAATTTCTTCTATGACCCATTGGTTATTTGTGAGGGTATTGTTTAATTTCCATGTGTTTATGGAGTTCTTGTAGGTTTTTTTGTCATTCATTTCCAATTTTACTGCGTTATGGTCAGAAAATACGCAAGGAATTATTTCTGTTCCTTTGCATTTACTTAAGCTTGTTTTGTGGACCAGTATATGATCTATTTTAGAGAATGACCCATGTGCAGCTGAGAAGAATGTGTATTCTGATGTTGATGGGTGGAATACTTGGTACACATCTACTAGGTCCATTTGTTCACAAGTTTGATTCAGTTCTGTTATTTCTTTGCTGATTTTTTGTTTGGTTTATCTGTCTCTCTGTGATGGTCGGGTATTAAGATTCCCTGTTATGGTTGTATTATTATTTGTTTTTTCATGTCTGTTAAGAATTGTCTTACATAGTTGGGTGCTCCCATATTTGGTGCATATATATTTATGATTGTAATCTCTTCCTCTTGAAGTTTTCCCCTAACAAGTATGTAGTGACCTTCTTTATCTCTTTTGATCATTTTCGGTTTGAAGTTCACATTGTCTGCAAACATAATAGCTACCCCTGCTTTTTTCTGGGTTCCTGTTGCATGGAGTGTTGTTTTCCAGCTTTTGATTTTTAGTCTGTGAATTTCCTTTTGAGTGAAATGTGTTTCTTGTACACAGCATATTGTTGGATTTTGTTTCTTAACCCACTTTGCTAGTCTGTTTCTTTTTATTGGTGAGTTGAGACCATTTACATTGACTGATATAACTGATACGTACTGACTCATCTCTGTCATGATATCTTTCTGTTGTTGGTTTTCTACATTTTCTGTTTAATTATTTGCCCCACTTAGTGGTTTCCTTTTGTTGTTGTTGTTAGGATTGTAGCTGTCTTTGTCTCTTTCTAGAGTGTCTTTCAGTACTCTTTGTAGTGTTGGTTTGGTGGCCATAAATTTCTTCAGTTGTTCCTTGTCATGAAAGAATCTTAATTCTCCATCAATTTTTAAGGATAGTTTTGCAGGGTACATCAATCTGGGTTGAAAGTTGTTTTCTTTCAGGATTTGAAATACTTTACTCCAAGCTCTTCTTGACTTAAAGATTTGTGTTGAGAAGTCTGCCATGATTCTGATCAGCTTTCCTTCCTGGGTGATCTATTTCTGTTTTCTGACAGCTTTTAGTATTTTGTTCTTGTGCTGTATTTCTGATACCCTAGTTATTATATGTCTGGGTGAAGATTTATTTTGGTTATGGTTAAATGAGATTCTGTATGCCTCACTTATCTATATATCAAATTCTCTTCCCATGTTTGGAAAGTTTTCTGCTATTATTTCTGCAAATAGTCTTCACAGGTCATCAGTACTGACCCCTGCTTTTTCATTTATGCCTATTAATCTTATGTTATTTCTCTTGGCATCTTCTTGCTACTGTTGAACTGTTGTTTCTTAATTCTTTATTATTTTTAAGAGATTTTTTCTTTCGTGATCATAAGCTCCCATGCTGTCTTCAATGTCTGAGATTCTTTCCTCAGCTTCATTCAAGCAGTTTTTCAAACTTTCCATGGAATTTTTCATTTCCTGAATTTCTCTTTGAATCTGTTTCATGCATTCTATTTGTGTCTTATATTGTTCATTCAAAGTTTCCATCATTTTCTTATGTTCTTCTATTTTTTATCTTGCTCTTGTTTAGATACACACAACCTTTCTTTAATAATGATTGTCACTTCATTTTTTAGCTGAGAGATTATTTCTGATTTGAGTTTCTCTATAGTTTCATGGATTTGTTTCTTACTGCATTTGCTATCATTTCAGAAAGTTCAGTTGTGTGACTCCCAGTGTCTTCCATTTCATTGTCTCTTGGGTTTGTTCTCAGTTGGCTGGGGGATTGAGACTGCCTCTTGGTTTTTCGTTTTGTCATTTTCTTCTGGGGCCTGTGTGGCTGGGCAGGCAGCCTGCCAATGTATTGTACTGGAACACTGTGTTGTGTAGAGCTTCAACCCTCCAATATCCCTGTGGCTAGCTGGGGCACACTCCCAGATTATGGTGCTGGACCCTTGTGTTCTGTGGTTTGTGAGGCTGGCTACATGTTCCCCTAATGTACTTCATTGGGTTACTCTGGGGTGCTGGGCTATGTGTCCTGTGGGTCTGGTCGGGCATTCGCCTCGTGGGTTGCACTGAGACGCGGTACTGGGTAGAGCTGGAACCTCTGCACAGCTAGTGAGGGTGCACTCCTGGAGTGTGCTGCTGGAGCCTCTGCCTTGCTGGGAGGGGGCCGAGACCTCCAGGATCCAGGCGGCTAGGTGGAGTGCATCCTGCAGTGTGGTGCCAGCCAGATCTTGCAATTGGTTGCAAGTTCAGAGCCTCTGGAGCACTGTGCCAGGCAAGCCAGGGTGAGTCCCAGGCCTATAGTATTAGGGCCTTGCTCCTGGTTGTGTGAGTGTGCAACCTTTAGGACCTGCTGTGCAGGCCACAACCCTGAACAATGGAGCATGCACCTTGTGCTATGATGGGCAGAGCTCAAGTTCTCTAAGGCCCTGCAACTACTCTGGCCAGTCCCTGGTGAGCAGCTCTGGGGCTCTGGGCTGTGCTGGGTTCAGTACCTCTGTGTCCTGCGAGGCTCACCAGGCATTCCCCTGATGGGTTGTGCTGAGACACGGGACTGGGTAGAGCTGGATCCTCTGGGCAGCTATTGAGGGAACACTCCCAGACTGTGTTGCTGGAGCCTCTGCCTTGCTGGGTGGGGGCCAAGACATCTGGGACCCAGGTGGATAGGCGGAGCACACCCTGGAGTATGGGCCACCTGGACCTTGCGTCTGGTTGTGAATTCAGAGCCTCTGGAGCCAATTCTAGAATTCTCACTGATTGTTTTTGTATAGTTTCTCTTTCTCAGCTGATATTTTATATTTATTCCTTTAATAAACATATTCACCTCTATTAATTCAAATATATTCACTTTCAATAATTCAAACATACTTCTAACAGATGCTTTAGAAAGTTGCACATTAATTGTTTATTTCTTGGACCCATCTCCACTGAGGACACATCCCCTTGACAATGACTTACATTGGTCTGTATCTGTAATGATTTTTTTTTTGTGTGTGTGTGTGATAGGATCTCACTATGTAATGTAGCCTTGAACTCACAGCTATCCTTCTGCCTCAGTCTCAGCCCCATGGATGCTGGGCTGGGCCACCAGACCTGGCTTGATTTTGTTATTTTTTAAAAAGGAACTTCCTTTGAAGAAAATTTTGTTTTTTGTTTTGGTTTGTTTTGTTTTCTTGACTTGTTTTAGTTCTACTTTCTTGAAGGAGGACTACAGCTCATTCAGAGATCCTTTTCACCTTCGATGTGCTGTTCCAGCAGTTGACCCACAGAATTTGTGGGTCCCCCCTCCACAAATCTCTCCTTTGCACAATTCCCTTCTTAACTTTTGACCTGCTGCATATTCTCTACTATCTGCCCTGGTTTTTCCAGTCAGATGGCAAGGTGTTTATTCGTGTTGAATTTTAGTAACCTCTGGAAGCACAAAAAAACTCAGACTTTGGAAAGCAAATGGTAGTTGCTTTCTGTTTATAAGACCTGAGCTAGAGTTAAAATCTTAGCAAAAGTAATCCAGTGTTTATAGGCTTGATTCTGGACCTTCGTGTCTGTGATACTTTCTGTAATACCGAGAACTGTTATTTGCATTTTTTTCTTCTTGAATTGAAACAGGGAGGACTATTCCCCACAATCTCTAGGAAGTGTTACAAGTGTAATTTTCTAGTGTCCTCCAAAATGACAGTAGTGTTTTGCATTCTCAGGAACAATGAATGAGAATCCTGTTGTTCTGAGTCTTCATTTGGTATTGCCGGAATTTTAGATTAGAGTCATTTTTTTTAAGTAGCATTATCAGTGCCTTTATTTCTATGTATCTTTATCATGTGAAATTGGTGTATCTAAAGAGATATTTTAAATTTTCTTTCACAGGATTCTTTTATCTATAGTTCTCAAAATGGAAATCTTATTTGTTGTATTTGCTCTGCATGACATTTCCCTTTACCTCTTTGTAATCTTCAGCTGTCAGCTTGTTAGGTGGGTTAATTTTTGTAATAATTATTTTGACTTGGATTTGAGGAAGGATATTCATGGAAGGGTGCACTAGTGAATCTTCAAATATTTTTCTGACTTGCAATCAATCTATCATAATGCCTTTCCCCACATTTTGTTATTCATTTCTTATGTATATCAGACTATATGAGTACTGTTATTTTGACATCAGACTCTACCAGATGGAAGACTTTTTAAAAGCTTTCTATGCAAAATGTGGGGTATAGGTAAAAGTTCTTACACTTTCCCAGTCAAGAAATTACCTGGTGTTTGTTCGTTCATTTTTATATTTTTTAAATTAAGGCAACCCATTGCGATTCAGGCTGATGGACTAGGGGCAATCTATCCAAGTGCAGAAGCCTGTGGTCAGATCAGCCCTTTTCACTGATAACAGAACATTAACTACAAAACAGGTCTATGCTGTTCGTGGTTCTCCTAAGCTGAAGTGATTCGGTTTCAGAAGATCTGTGTGGGGTCTCATGAATCTTTCCTTCAATTAAACAAAGTAAGTAATTGTGGCATTTAGTCCAATTTAGAAAAACCCTATATGTACTTTTTTTTTTTTACTAGAAGTACTCAATGATAAAGCTTTTTGCATTCAAAGTAGATACACTAAAGGAGCCAGTCGATGAAAACATATTACAAAATAATGTGGGAATCTTTAGTGCCATTTGTTCAGTATTTCTTCCCGATTTAGGTATTCTACATCTCTTTTCTCAACGTTTGAATTATATAGCATAAATGCAATAACCAAAACTTTTGATTTTGAAAGGCACTGCAATGTGAGTATTATTTGTTAGTATGTCATAATCTGGTTCATTTTTCAAATATCTCAGTCCTCAGATATTAGCAAATCAACCACTTAACATCTTGAATCCAATTTCATGTTCATAGCCTGTTGATAATCTGATGATAAAAATTTAAAAAAACAGAGTAATGTTCAGAAAATCATTACAATTAAATGAAAAGATCGTGCATTAGATTGCAATGTCATGTTTTACTTTACCTCAAAATCCTATGTTAACATCAGACACTAAAGTTATTTACCTCTGTTCATGGTAAATTGTTATCAGAACATAAAATTCCTATTTCTTGTAGTGTATTTTAAAAAAGTCTATCTAAATTTCTGTGTATAAAATTGGTTAATAATTTATGATTCACCCATAATATTATGTACCACTCAATTTTATTTATTTGGTCTTCCAGTGATGGGTATCTAGAAAGTGTTCAAGATTTCACTATCAGATAATTCTAGAGTGAATTATTTGCACATTATCCATAATGGAGTGCATGAAAATATTTCTAGCATAAGTTTTAAGGAATGGTACTTCCATTATACTTCCATGTGCAGATTTCATTACACTCTGAAATTTGTAGAATTGGGAAGACATAATACAAGAAATCAAAGAATTATATCTTTGGAGACAGGTAGAAATGAGTACAAGTCTCCTTGTGAGTTTTGGTTGGTGTTTCATTGGTCTAAAACATAATAGATATTGGCCACCAAATGCATCAGAGAAAACCATGTGTGCCAGGCATTGCTAGAGGTCCCTGGACTCTGGGACTGCCACAATGTAGATGTCTTGATAACACTTCAATAACCACCCTAGCTTCCAGTTCATACAAGTCTGAGATTTATAAGACATGGCTTGTCTCTACATTAAGACCAACTATTGATGCCCTAACAAAGGCCGACTCCAACCGCAGTGAAATCCTCAGAGCTGGTATAGTTGCAAAGCTGAGTGAATCCCAGTAAGTTAGAACTGGGAAAACAATTTGTACTTCCTTTAGTGCTATCATGGCAACGTACAAAGTTAAGCTCACCCAAGTTCAGCATTGTTAGACTGTAACTGAACTTCCTATGATAACAAAATAAATATTTCAGAGAAAAGAAAAACAATATCCAGGTTCTCAACTAATGTATTATCAAAATGATTGGCAGACAGTACTAATTGTATAGACAATAAACAAAATAGGAATATGAGAAACTGCTCATAAACTAGAGAAAATACATGCAATCAGTACAAAGCATACTGAGATGGAACTGGCTTGGATTTTGCAGACATAAGCATCAAAGCAATGTTATGAGTGCAATAGGGAAATAAAATATGTTCTTCAAGGATTAAAGGAAAAGGAGCTTAATAATAGAACAGAGGCATTTCTTTCTTTCTTTCTTTCTTTCTTTCTTTCTTTCTTTCTTTCTTTCTTCTTTTTTTTTGTACTGGGGGTCGAATTCACAACCTCGTGCCTGCCAGGCTGCTGCTTATGCCACTGAGCTGAATCCCTGGCCCTATTTTTTGAGACAGGGTCTCACTGTGCAGTTCAGGCTGGCCTTGAATTCACTTTGTAGCTGAGGATGGTCTCAAACTCACAACAATACTCCTGCCTCAGCCTCCTGAGTGCTGGGATTAAAGGCATGCACCACCATGCCCAGGAAGCAGAGGCATTTCTGAGATAAATAAAAAGCACAAAAATAGAATTTCTAGATCTGAAAACTACAACAATGAAATAAAAATAAATTTCTAAATGGTCTTAATAGCAAATTGAAGAAAGGAATAGGAAGTCACAGAACTAGAATACATATCAATAGGAGTTTTCCAATCTGAAGAATAGAAACAACAAAGATTGAAAGTAAATTGACCTGCAGAACAATACCACATAGGCTTACATAGATTTCAAGACCCAGCAGAAGGTGGTAATGGGGAAGAAAAAATATTTGAAGAAGTGGTGACTAACAATTACTAAATTTAATGAAAAATTAATTTATAAATGCTAGAAATTCAATGTATCAAAAACAAAATAATTTTTAAAAAATCATGTCAAGCTGGATATGCTGGTTTATACTTGTGTAATCCCAGCACTCAGGAGACTGAGGCAGAAGAATTGCCATGAGTTCAAGGCCAACCTGGTCTATATAGTGACACCCTGTCTCAAAAACACCAAAAGAAAAGTTATAATGTGCATGTGAGGATATATATATATATATATATATATATATATATATATATATATGTAAAATCTATGAAAGAAGGCAAAAAAAAACCCCTCAAAACTCATAAGACAGTAATACAAAGGAATACAAATGTACAGTAATACCTCAGTTCACAAATGCTTCTTTTGGTGAATAATTCAGTTCACAAACAGAAGCATTCAGCACAATTTTGCTGCTATATGCATACTCTGCATTTGTTGACAAACAACACCATGATCATCTTCCCAACATAATCATGTACAAGGCCACCTTCCTCAGACCCCCATCATGACCAAACAAGTGTACCTTAGGAGTCCAGGTGTAGTTAAACATTTGAAACTTGATCAGTATAACTTATCATGTATTAATAGAATAAATGACATCAAAAAGTTAAGAATGAAAAACTTAATAAACTAATAAAAATTGTCTATTAGATAATCACAGGGCTAAAAAAAAAGGTAATCACAGGGCTACCTAAAACCATATATTTAATAACAGTAAAGAGTTGAATGATTTCCACTAAGAGTTTGGATGAGAAATAAGATGCATATTTTCACTATCTGTATTGGAGATACAAGTTCATGAAGTGAAAGAAAACAAAAATTATAAAAATGAAACTTTGAAAAAAAGGTATGTTTACTTGAAGAAAGTATAAAGTCACTGTAAAAAAAATCTAAGAAATCAAAGACCATTTTTAAAACTAAGATTTAGTACATGATTGTAACACAAATGGAGGACACAACTGTAATACATACAGACAGGATTATTTTTCTTCTTTTTTCTTTGTTCACATACATTTCTATTAGATAAATAAAATTTCGTACTGTAACTAAAAGAAAAAAGTATTGTATTTTTATCTTTGCATTGGTACCCTTAATTCTTAGACATATACTAATGTTTACTTATTCCTCTTGAGTTCTTCGCCTTATTAATGTCTATACATTCCTTTCAAATGAGACAAGTGTCTTGATCTCACATCATCTGTTTGCGCTTCAGTTTTACTATATGACTACTATACAGATTTGCTTCAGCTTATAGTTGATTTTGTAACATTTTGATGTGGAAAATATTCATAACAAAGAATTTATGTAACAAAAGTGCTTGGTGAATTTTCACAATACACACATATAACAAATTCTTATTGGAAGCATCAATGCCACCTTTTAAAAGTCATGTTTGATACTCCCATCAGTAACAGCAACTTTCTGCATCATTTTCTAAAAACTTTTGTTGGCCTTTTTGTTTCTTGTATGAATATGATAAAAGGACATATAGCCTTTTATAACTGGCTTTTTAAATTCACAATTATATTTGGAAGATAATTCCATATTGCATGTAGCTGTGGATAACGTATTCATATTGATGTATATAGTTTATTCTTTTGATATGCTGTTTGTTTTCTCAAAGTACGTTTGACAGTAAAACTCTTTCCTACATTTTACTTTTTTTCTGTTGCAGTTATTATAAATGAAGGTCCTAAATACATTCTTAATGGGGGTCTCTGATGATTGTGCACTCATTCTCTTGGATATGAACTAGATATGAAGCAAGGTCAGAGCGTAGGCGCTTACATATTCAGCCTAAGCAGATCCTGATGGTTTTCTGGTGCGATACCAGTAATATTCTCATGATTAGTATATTAGAGTTTCAATTGTTTCAAAGCCTTGCCAAGCTTTGGTAATTCCATCTGCTTCATTTTAGTCTTTCAGGTTAGTATATTTTAAATGTTTCTATTACTGTATATTTAAAGTAACAAAACTTAATGAGAGTTCTTACTCACAATTATGTCCCATAAGTATAATCTCTCTGGAATCATTTATGCACAGATTGGGATGGTTTAAACCATATGAATTCATTTTCTCACAGTTCTGAGGGCTACAAGTCCAAGATCCATGGGCCATCAGTGTTGGTTTCCAGTAAAGTCTCTCAGCTTGGCTGGTAAATGACCACTGTCTGGTTGTTTCTTTATAAGTTCTTTTCTCACTGTACTCTCTGGTTAATACCAGCCATTTCTTAAGTCTCTTTCCCTTATAAGGACACCAGTCCTGTTAGATTAGAATCCCACCGTTATGACTTCATGTAACATAATTATCCCTCCAAAGACCCTGCCATCTAGTGTAGTCATATTGAGAGTCAGGTCTTCAACATAAGAATTTTTTGGGAGACACAATTCTGCCCATATTGATTTCCTTTTCACTGGAGTACTTCTCTTAAAATAATTTTCAAAAAAGAAGAAGAAGAAGGAGAAGAAGAAGAAGAAGAAGAAGAAGAAGAAGAAGAAGAAGAAGAAGAAGAGGAGGAGGAGGAGGAGGAGGAGGAGGAGGAGGAGGAGGAGGAGGAGGAGGAGGAGGAGGAGGAAGAAGAAGGGGAAGAAGAAGGGGAAGGGGAAGGGGAGGAGGAGGAAGAGGAAGAAGAGGAAGAAGAGGAAGAAGGAGAAGAGGAGAAGGAGGAGGAGAAGAAGAAGAGGAGGAGGGGGAAGGGGAAAAAGAAGAAGGGGGAGGGGAAGAGGAGGGAGAGGAAGAGAAAGAAGAGGAAGAGGAAGAAGAAAAAGAGGAAGAAGAAGAGGAAGAAAAAAAGGGTTTGACTCATGCAATTATGGAGGCTCAGATGACTTCAAATGCTGTTTGCAAACTGCAAAACTAGAACAGGTTATGCATGGTGAATCCAAGGCCTTAGAAGCAGCAGTGCCAGTATCTCAGAGCTGGAGAAAATGAATGTCTCAGCTTTCCATCTTTTTGTTTTGTCTTGCCCTGCAATATATTGAACTGCATGCTGTGCACTCACATCAGACTCAACTCAAATGCTAATCTCTTCTACAAACACACTTTCAGACACATACAATTTAGCCAAAACTGGCATAAAATTAACTGTCACACTGGGTGTGGTCAGAAAGGAATTTTTGGGGGTTTTTGTGGGGGGAAAGGGGTACTGAGGATCGAACTAAGAACTTTGTGTTTGCCAGGCAGGTGCTTGTGTCACTGAGCTAAATACCCAGAAAAAAACTGTTGCGTAGATAAACCGGGAATTATTTGGATCCAAGCTCTATTATTTATGGAGTATATAAACCCAGTTCAGCCACTCCATTTCTCTCCAGTGTATTTGCTAGAAATGATACTTAATCCACTAAACCATTGATGTAAGAACCGGGGATAATACATAGTATCTAAGGCAGAGAGTAGCACAGGATTTATCTTGTTAGAACACCTGTTACCTTTGTGGTATGAGATCCCCATTAAGAGATCAGTTAGAAAATGAATAAATCAGCTGTTCAGAAGAAAAGCCCTCATTAAGATGATGTTTTTGGGTGTGTTTTTCATTTTTTGAGGATTTTTTTTTTGCACTGCTAATTGAACTCAGGGCCTTGCCCTTGCCAGGCAGACACTTTGCTGCTGAGCTGTATCCCTGGCCCTGGCCCTCAGCCTTTAGCTTTGCTTCTGTATTCCAGGGTGATGCGTCACATCCATAGATGAGAGGAAGAGAAATGTAAGTTTTGTGGACTATAGTCCCTTAATGATAAGAAAGAAGAGCATTTGCATGTTCTTTCTGTACTAGATTCAGCAGAAATAACTCTCATGAAGACTTGGTTTAACTGATTTTGGGATTCCTAATAGAAACTATGAACCCTTAGGGGCCCACTTTGGAAATCATACACATTGGCTCTTTCTGATAGGTCATCTTCTGCTAGTTTAGAAAATATGAGATTCTTAGGATAATCTTCTAACTCATAATACCTTTGGATTTTATTGTAAGAAATTACTGCTTTTCAGATCTGTGGACTTCTTGACTCTGTTCTACTGGCTTTATAAATACCAACTCTGAATTCGTAGACACAATCTGTAGCCTATTGGTGAAGATTTCTTCATTGGCAGATTTGCTCATGAGGGCCCACTCACCTCTAAAGCAGGTTGTTTCTTGGACAGCAGCTAATCACGTCCTCATTTTTATTAAGATTAGAATTATTCAGCATTTTCTAATTTTACATTTTGATACAAACATATGAAAGGAATTATGCACTTATATACATCCCATATTATATTTCAAAATGGCAGATTTTAATAGTGGGTTGAAGAGAAAAATAGCCAAAACAAAGGAGAAAGTATCACAAAGCTAAAACCAGAGATGGAGAAGAACCACAAATTATAAATAATCTACCCACCATCAGTAATCTCAAAAGAACACATTCTAATGGTGATGTTGTATTCATAAGTACATATGCTTTATATTTGAAAATCAAGGTGCTCAAAAAGTTGGAAAGTCATGAAATCTGAATTGAACCTGTAGAAGTTAAATTTTTTAAGGAAGACATTTTGAAAAGCAACAAATCACTATTCACATTCTTCAGAAGTAGTAACTAGGCTACTAGAATAATCACCACTTAGCCAAAGATGATAAATTAGTAGAATAATTTACTTTCATATCCACATTTATTTTCTCATTAGTTAATTTTAAAACTCTGATTCTGTAGCACATATTCACACCAAAAATACATGTGGGGGTGTCCTTTCATATGATTATTTCATTCATTTTATTTAGCCTTGGATGACCAATATTCTGTTCTTATTTTAGCATTATTTTCAAATACTTTCATCTCTACAGCCAGGTTTCAAATTGATCTGCTTCAGACAAAGATTTCCAGGGATTTTGAAAGGCTATATACTCTGCCCCATTAAATCCTTTGAGAAATACTTTACAAACAATAAATGATGTGATCTTTTCTACTGTTTGTATTTATTTCCACCTCCATATTCAGCAAAGTTGGAGAGGAAAAATGTATAATTTTCTTCAAATAGTATTTTGTGCATTTGGCTTTTAATAATATACTTTCTCTAGGGTAAGAAATACATCGAAAAATATAGCATCCCTACTGATAGAAAAATAACTACTTCATCAGTGTTGTTTTCTTTGTAATTTGTTAACATTATTGTGCAAAAAAGGCATATTATGTTTCTACTTAAAATTTTTTCACAGTTCTATTTCACTCATTTGATCACAAATTCAAAGATGCAATGATACATTTTATGTCGAACAGGCATCATTACATAAATATAGAATTTATTTTAGGTATATGTTTGATACACATTGAAATAAATCACACATAAGGCATCTACAGTAGAGATCTTTTTATTGCTAGATGAAAGCATCTAAACAACATACACAAATACAGTAACAAATAACAAATTTTTATTTGTGATAGTTCTTATGACCAACATTTCAGTGGAGAAATTGTTATGTATTACTCAATTATTACAATAAACTCATAGACCCAACTCTAGCTACAGTTCCTGGTATTTTCTCACAATTTTTCATACTGCAAACCACATGTTTTCCAAACTTTTGTTCATTAGCACAGCACATTTTGAGAAAGGTGTGTAATCAATTATGGTGAACAATTGTAGGATTATCTACCCAAAGTATTAACTGTTAAATATGCATTGAAAATGTAATCATTATGTACTGCAAATGTACAAATAAAACAAAAATTGAAGATACACTGAAATTTATGTTAGCATTGTGACTGTCTTTTTGTAATATATAAAATTAGGTCTTATATGATTGCATTTTTGACTAAGGATTGGATGGAAGATTATGAACAGATTAGTGTGTATCTCATAGTTTGTTCAAATAAAAATTCCAATTATAACATGATCATGCATTGGAATAGGACAGGCACAATTTTAACCTGATATCTTAATGACTCTCATATCAATTTCTTAGCTATTTGAAAACAAACAAACAAATAAAGAATGGGCAACCAAAGAAAGCACCACAGAATTATAAAACAGCCAAATGTCTTAGGGCATCTACAATTGCTATTGCTTTTGCTGATGTACTTTTATTGCAGGTACCGTTTGATTCCTCAGTTATGATTCTGGGTTAGGTGTCATTTTTGAAGGGACATCTTTCAAGTCTCCTACTGCGCATGCCCTTAAAGACATGCATCTTATCCTATTTTTGTACTCTGTCTCCTCTTAGAGATTATCAGTTAATCAAATAATACCTATTTTACTTATAAATTATATTACCTAACTCTATACTGCATCATCCTGGTAGCTTCATGAAGACAGGGAAATTTTGCTCTTCTTTGTTTATTTCTTTATGCCCAGAATTTACAACAGCATCTTTCAACTATTAGTCTATCAGTATTTGATATATGAAATAGTTAATGAATGATAAGAATTGTTATGGGCTTCACTCAAGTTCTTTTGTATTATTTCATATATGAGAGATTTTAATAAAGAAAATTTAAATTTGAAGGAATCAGAGCATGCTTGAAAAAGTATTTTAATTTAAAGCTATTGTTTTTAGCTTTTTAAGCATTAATAAGAGTCTTCCATTTTAATCTTTCATTTCAAGATTTTAAATGTAAGCACTGTTAGAAAGGTGATTAATTGCATCAGACAACTCACCCATTAAAAAGAAGTATTAATAATATCATAGTGGATAGTTTCAGCTACAGTACAAAGTTATCATGAAGCCAATTTCTATTGCAAATTTTAACAACAGCACCTTGCTAACGTATGCTTAGTTTTCAGAAACACAGAGCCTGAAATTTCCTAGCTCATACAAAAAATTCTTTAGAATTTTCCCGTCATCTCTTTCAGACCAATTGTTAGCATTTTTATTGGAAAAACTCACTTCAATATATTTAGTCTAAAACTAAAAATACAATATGTGAACTATAAGGTCAAAAACAAAACAAGACATTACTTGTGACTGTTTCAAAGGCAGGGTACATGATATTAGCTGCATTGCGGTGAAATTTTTTACCTCTTCGGTTATTTTGGAATTATCTTTTCTGTTAATTCTCAGTAGTCCATATTCTGTTTTTTTGTTTCTGTTTTGTTTTTGTTTTTGTTTTGTTTGAGACAGGTTTTCACTCTGTAGTGCAGGCTGACCTTGGACTCACTGTGTAGCCTAAGGCCAGCCTCGAACTCCTGGTCATCTTCCTGCCTCAGCCTCTGAGTCTCTTGATTGCCACCATGCCCAACTTTATTCATTTATATTCTTAATTGTCCCTGAATTCATTAAAAAGTATTAAAAGGAGAGACTTCTTTTTAATCAGATGGTCTTTATATACCTATTATTTTATTTATATTTTTTGCAGAGACTCATTCTACCACACTAATTGTGTAAACATTTTGTAGGACTTCATCCATAATGAATACTAAAATAATGTATTTAGAGAAACCCAGAATGAAACAGAGCAGTGTACAAAATTGATAGAAAAGATAAAGCTGGCAAAAAGACTACATAATACAACAAATATGTATCAGTATACATTTTCTCACTGTAGGACAAAATTTCATTTGCAATGCTTTTTAGAAGTCAAAACAAAGTGGAATACATAATTGAAGGATGACATATCAAATCTTCATAATAAAAGTCCAATAATTTAGAAATACAACATCTATGCCTGGCATTCGCAATCCAGAGAAAATATTTCTCTATGAGATATCATAAAGAGTCCATTATATTCTAACTAATCCCAATGCATTTCATAGTTGTGTTTTTAATAGCATAATCTGAGCTAATCACAAAATGTACATATAGATAATAAAGGAAGTTGATTGAATATTTGTCGCTGTCATGTCTTTTACCATTCAGTCATTAACTCTAGCTCTGCCCTCTGTACTGCAATTGTAGTAATAAGTAACAGATACTACATTTTATGGGGCTCCTGTTTTAGCCAGAAAAGGAATTATTAATCAGTAAATGATATGAATGACTAAGTCACTTCAATGTGTTAACAAAGAAAAATTACAGTGCATGGAATTAATACAACAGGTTCATAATCTAACCGAAAGGTAGAGGGATATGTGTAATATATGTCAATTTTAGATGAATCTACCCACCAATTTTAAATTATAGTTAAAAATAGCATGTTTTTAATCACTGGAGTTTGAAGTGAATAGGAATTAAATTATATGGCTAATCATGTTTCATAAGTAGGTACAGTTTTTTCTCAATGATTTCTATTCTGATGCTTTAATTGATATTTATTTTTCTCTTTGTTATGTTAACTTTATATTTAAGATTTTAAAGTTACAAGACAATGTATTTCTACCATCCCAAATTAAAGAGTGTTATAGTTTCCTCATAAGTATGCATTTAGCAGTACACTACACATTTTATATGGTACTTCTATTTACACTGCATTTATTTAGTTTCTAATTTTCTTTTGATTTCTACTTTGATTCATTTAATATTAAGAAATATACTACTTGGCAAATTATTTCAAATGTTTAATGTAGGTTCTAATGCAGCTTATTGTCCAACTTTTCCTCTACTTAACATGTAAGCTTTGTAACTATATTATTTGAAAACCACATTATATAAGATTAGTATATGTAAAGATCTAAATATGCATTGATAATGTCATTCACATTATTTTTTTTAAAGATTTAAGGTAAAGGAAAGTAATATTTAGGTGAAAAACAAAATGCTTTGCTGAGTGCTATGTATTTCTGTTCATTTGTATTATTGATATTATTTTAATTATATTTTCATTAGCTATACATTATATATGTATATATACATATATGTACACACATATGTAAATATACATACATTAGTGTATACATAGTGTATATTTCATATTTTGGATTTACTAGTACACATTCACCAAATTGCAATTCATTTATAATAGTAAACATGTTTCCACAATGATTCAAAAGGCCAGAGCCACTCTCTGATGACTTTGATACTCTCAACAATCTATTTTGACTTTGGCGTGAGTATCAGAGAGACAAAAGCTATAGAGAACAAAACTGAGACTCAAATTCCATATTTGCTAGACTATTATTCCATGACTTTGAGTAAGTTAACATATCATTTTTTGTCAAATATGTACACTTTTTATTTAGCAAGTTTATTGTGAAAGACAAATGAGACAACTGAAAACAGCAGGAATATCTTACAAAATACAATTTTCTTTACCTGCCCACTTTTGGATTAGGTCTTTAATTTTTGGGGGGAGGTCTGATTTTTTTTTTGAGTTCTTTATATATTCTAGATAGTAATCTTTTGTCTGAGGAACAACTGGCAAAATTTTTCCCCACACTGTGGGTTTTCTCTTCCCTCTGTTGATGCTTTCTCTTGCTGTGCAGAAGCTTTTTAATCAGATGAGATCCCAGTTGTTGATTCTTTGTGGTAGTTCCCATGAAACTGGGGTTTTCTTCATGAAGTCTTTCCCTACACTGGTGTCTTCAAGAGTTCTGCTTATTCTATTTTCCAGCAGACTTAGTGTTTACTGTTTTAATACTTGGATCTTTGATATATTTCAATTTTATTTTAGTGCATGGTAAAAGGTGTGAGTCTAGTTTTAACCTTCAGCATGTAGGAAGCTAGTTTTTCTAGTACCATTTGTTAAAGAGTCTATCTTTCTTCCAGTGAAGGTATTTGACTCCTTTGTCAAAGATAAGATTGCTAAATACGTCTGGAGTTATTTGTGCATCTTCCAATGTGTTCCATTGATCCTTGGGTTTAGTTTTTTTTGCCAGTACTATGCTGTTTTTATTACAGGCATTTCTAAGATAAAGAAGTAGAAATGGCAAGTAAATATATGAAAGAATATTCAACATCATTGGTCATTCAAGAAATGCAGATTAAAACAACACTGAGATTTCATCTCACTCCACAAAGAATGGCTATTATCAAGAAATCAACCAATAACAAGTGCTTTTGGGGCTGTGGGGAAAGAGGAACTCTTCTCCACTATTAGATGGGAGTGTAGACTGGGGCAACCACTGTGGAAATCAGTATGGAAATTCCTCATAAAACTAAAACTAGAGTTTCCATTTGACCCAGTTACTTTTCTTCTTGGCATCTTTCTGAAAAATTTAAAAGCATCATACCACAGCAATGTATGCACAGCCATATTTATAGTGGCATGGCATGCAATAGCTAAATCTTGGAAACAGCCCAAATGTCCATCAACTGATGACTGGACAGAGAATTATTTTTTAACTATATAACAGAGTACAATTCTGCCAGAAGGAAGGCTAAGCTTTAGTCATTTCTAGCTAAATAGGTGCACCTTGAGGACACACCCCTAAATGAAATAAATTGGACACACATGTAAATGATGCATTGTTTCCCTGGGGTGAGAATCCAAAAACATAGATGAGGACCAAAATATATAATAGATACTGTAGAATAGAACGAAAATGTTCAAATGGGAAGAGAGATTATGGAGCTGGGAGCGAAAAGGGAAAGAAGGGAAAAGAAAAAGTTATAATGAGAAAAGAAGGAAAAAATGTAAACAAAGGTTTCATAAATAAGGAAGAGAAGAGAGGTTGAAAGGAGGGCAGGGAATGGGAAAAAACAATCAAGTTATATTATGTAAAGGCACAAATTCTTTATGATAAACATGATCATCATGAAATCTAATGTGTAACAATAAACTTATTTTAAAAATTGAAAATAAAAAAATCCAAAAAAGGAATTAAAAAATAAGTTAAATAAGATCCAATTTTTAAAAAATACAATCTCCTGTTTAAAATTGATGACATTAATTTTTCACAGTGATTCATTGTCTGAAATTAGACCTGCTGTCACAACTAATTGCTGTTTTAGATCAGATATATTAGATCAAGGATGATTAATATACTGCAATTCAGGGTTTTTGTTAATTGATAGAATGTAGCTTTCAGAAATAGTAAACTCAAAAGAGTTTCAAAGCTGAATCCAGATTCAAGAGAGGGTTTGATGATAAATTAGTGATTTCTTATTCCAAAATTTTACATATTTTCTCTACAAAAACAAGAATATGTTGTAATATTATGGCTAAGATTGATATAATTCTAGTCAGTAGTATCTACAGTTTCTTGGATTGCTGTCTTTGTCATCAAAAGGAAAAAAGAGATTTCTGAAAAGTATGAAAATAAGGATTTCATATTTAGATTGATTGCTCTTTGCCTTTCAAACACATGCTTCTTTTTTTGAGCTCTGTGTCCTATAGACTTTAGTTCTGCGCAACTTTCCACATTCATAGAAAGGATTACAAAATACTATATATAGTTCAAGAATTCTTGTAACAGCAGTTAGAGAACCAGAATAGTGCTCCTTCTACAATCTAGAGTCCTGTCAAAGGCCTTCTTCTCAATGAAATAGGAAGCCAAAATAAACTCCATTTTTGTGTCTATGAAATCAGTAAGGAATATATATGCAGGCAGAAAATAACATACTAAAATAAATAAGTTGATACAGTGATAGCTAAAATAGAAATATGTATATAGATAGATTTTAAAAAGCAAAACAGAAAAAAGGCCATTAAACTTATAAACTCAATAAATATTTCAGCAAATATTGGACTTATCTAAAGGAGAATCAGTAACATAATTGACAATCTGAGTAATTATTCAAAAAATAGAAGAGATAAAGAAATGTAAAACACCAAACAAACCATAAGGCTCACTGGGATAATATGAGGATACAAATTTTCATTGTGAATGTGACAGTGTAGAATGGAAATAAAAGAAAATAATTTCTACTTGGAAAGGATTTCTTAAAAATTTCAGAACAAAAAAAAAAAAAAAAAAAAAAAAAAAAAAAAAAAAAAAAAAAAAAAAAAAAAAAAAAAAAAAGGAAAGAAAAGAAAAAAGCAAGAAGGGCTGAAACGATTTCCTAACCTTATTCCTTCCTTGAAAGAAATACCAGGGAAGAAACCTAAGTAAGAAAAAAAGAGATAGAAAGGATATAAACAAGAAATACTGAAGACGTTGGTGAAAAAAATACTAGTTATTCTAGAGATTTAAAAATAAAATTTAACTAAATATCTAGTAAATTCTTGGAATTTTAAGAATTCTAAAAACCTCTATAAATTCATTTATTTTAGACATAGTCATGCTCAAGTACTTACCAAACTTTTCAAAGACAGTAGAAACAATATATAATTTCCAAAGAATGAAATAAATAAAAAACAGAAGAAAAGAGAAATTAGTAAATATAATTAAAGCCTTAAAAGAATGTACAAAATTTCAAGTTTGACTTAAAATACTTTATGGGGCTGAGGGAGTAGTGCACTAATAGAGCACCTGACCGAAAAGTATGAGGTCCCAGGTTCAATTCCCAACAGCACAATAAAATAAGATAAAATGAAATACAATAAAATGTTGCATATGCTGACTGAAAGAGATACATCTTTCTCTGAGTTTGTTTTTCTAGGTTATTTTCCTTCAATGTTGTTAACATAATTTGTTTGAATAATGTATGATGGTGAAAGAGATAGAAAATGACCGTGAGAATGAAAGTGAGCCATAACTGAGTATGGTAAAAATAAGTGCAAAAAGGGATATTTGAAGATTAAAAACAATTAAAGTTAAGCATTAGTTACTTAACACCAAAATTGAAGTCTAAGAAGCTGTAGCAGTTATTAATCTCAAGTCCATATAAGGAATAAAGACATATGGAAATGGATATATTCAAAAGTACATGATCTATTTTAATTGAGTTTTATGAAAGAAATTAGATAAGTTAAATAGGATAAAGGAAACTATCTGATTGTCACCTAAACTTTCAGGTATTTGAATATTATATTAAAATACTATTGAAACGTTGGGGAACACAGATTACAAATTGAGTCTAGAGGATGCTGGAGGGGGCCAGGCTTGCCCAGCCTTGTGGGCTGGTTTGAAAGGCGGAAAACCCCTGCTTTCTCCTGGCCATCAAGCAGATCCTGATGATCAGTGATGTTGTGGGACCCAGGAACAGGATGAGATCTGCTGAGGACAGTACAGGGAGGGCTAGTACCTCCATGTGGGGACGGATCTTCTATGGTTTCTTCTATGATGTTAAACTTGCCAGTTCCACTACTACTTCCAGGCTGTTCCGGGAAAGGTACCCTTGCCTTCTCCCTGAACTTCTCACTATAAAGAAGAAAAGTGAAGGAAGATGTCTTTATCTTTGCCCATCCTGAGTCACTGACCTCCCAGCCTCCTTCTATGCATTACTGAATTTGTTTCTGTTTTTTCTTCATCCTTCACCATACTCCTCATACAGCTAGTTGGGGATCTTGGCCAGGTCCCTGACAATAAAATCCCTTTGCTGAAAAAGCAGACAGACTTTGTTTTTTATAGTTCACAAGGGATATGTATAATCAGATCATGTACAGGCAGCAAAGCAAAGATGCACAAGTAAATAGAATTGGGAACTCATGAAATGTAGTCTAGGCCAAAATGTGGTAAAATAAGAAACCAATTACAAGGACAGCCAAGATATTCCTGAAAACTTTATTTATTTATTTTTGGTACTGGGGATCGAACTCACAACCTCATGCCTGTCAGGCAGACAGGTGCTCTTTCCTGAAAATTTAAATAAGACAAAATAGTAAAACTTCATAAACAAAGTTCTTTAAATCATCAAAGAGGACAAGACCATGATAATATTTGGAACCAGCACAACAGGGCTACTAAAAAGTAAAATTAACAGGACGTGTCAAAAATGGTATCTGTAAAAGAATTTATAATGCATATTTTGAGACAAACTAAGTATTAATTAAACTGTAATAGTCATTATTGTTTCTTACTAAATATGCTTGGTTTTTCCTCACTTTTGAGATGGGAAGATTTTACTTTTTTGCTGCTTGAAATTAGGTATAACCATACAAAAGTTTTTGACCAGTGATTTTGAGAGTCACAATTCATTTTGTCATGTTTGGGCAAAAATTTTAAGTGGCAATTTCTGAGGTACCCTTTATACTGCTTCAGTGATGGTGGAAATACCTGTCAAGACAAGCTTGGGTCTAATAATCTTGAGCTATTCTCACAACACTTTAATACCTAAAATATAGTTTTTTCCTCCTACACCAGTCAGTTGTCCAACAACATGTGGATGTTCTAACAATCAAGGCAGTTCAATTCTGACATGCTCTTTTGAGAGTTGGCTTCGTATCTCCCAAGTTACGGTCTCTATTCCACAAGACAGTTCCTACATCAAGTGCAAATCACCAGTCCTAAACCTCCGGTAGTACTAAGAGATTGACTCTAAAGCAGAGGTACCTGAGATCCCTTCCTTGGAATAAAAATATAAAGTAATTCTATGGAAGAGCTCACAGAACTGGAGAGGACATAGTACTTTATTTTTGGTTCATTACAAAGAATGCAATTTAAAGAACAGCCCAACAGATAGTGGGCAGTGTACACAGGGGAAAGATACGGGGGATTGCAGAAGCTCCTTGTGTTACCTACGTACTCCACCATCCCAATATCTTAATAAATTCGCCACCCAGATGGTCACTGGATTGACTGAATAAAGACTCATTGAAAATCAAATCCATCTCCAGTTTCTTTTTCTTCCTCAGAGGTTGGGCTATAGGACTGAAATTTCCAATTCTCTCGTTATGCCTTGGTCTTTCTTGGGACAAGCTCCTATCCTGCCATTATCCCTTACTGGTCTGTCCCTGGCCACCAGGCAATGCATTAGCATAGAGGGACACTTTTATCACCCCTATGATTCCAAGGATCTCTGAAGGTCTTGTGATAAGAACTGTGGACTAAGAGCAAATATAACAGAAGTTACATTCTAGGAGTTCTGAGCAAGGAACCAAAGATGACAACCAAACACATATTTTAATTATATCATAATATAATTATATGACCAGATAATATATGTCAATTAGTATTGAACATACAGCATAAGAAAAAAAGTCATATGCATTTTGTCAAGACTTTGGAGTTTACAGGAATATATACATATACTCCTTGGCTGGTACATTTGACTTTAAAATTTAAAACAAACTAAAACTAGAGGCTCTGTTTGACCCAGTTATTCCCCTTCTTGGTATCTTCCTGAAAGAATTAAAAGCATTATACTAACAGTGATATATGCACACCCATGTTTGTAGCAGCACAGTTTGTAACAGTTAAATCTTGGAAACAGCCTCAATGCCCATCGACTAACGAATGGATAAACATGTGTGTGTGTGTGTGTGTGTGTGTGTGTGTATGTGTTTTACATACAACAGAGTACTATTCAGCCATAAATAAGGATAAACTTGACACATTTCTAAGTAAATGTATTCACTTTCAGACCATACTCTTAAGTGAAATAAATCAGGCACATATGTGTAAATATGACATTGTTTCTCTTGTGTGAGAGACCAAATGTGTAATGAAGGACCAAATGTATTATAGATATTGTGAAATAGGAAAAACACGTTCAAATGGGAAAGGGTACTAGGGAGAGGGGAGGAGGAAAGAAAGGAAAAAGGAAAAAAATGAGACAAGAAGGATAAAATAGAAACAAAGATTTTGTAATTAAGGAGGGAAATGAGAAAAAAAAAAGAATCAAGATATATCACGTATGGGCACAAATTCCTTGTGATGAGTGTGATCATTCTGTGTATTTAAAATGTATCAGTAAATTTAATTAATTTAAAAAAATTAAAGACAAAAAAGACCAAAAAATAGACAAGTCTAATTTTACATTATTCAAGGGAAAAGGAAATGAGAAGTAAGCAGTATTAAATGTTCTTTTTTTTTTTTTTTTTTTTTTTTTTTTTTTTTGTGGCACCAGAGATTGAGCTCACAACCTCGCGCCTGCCAGGGCAGGCGCTTAAGCCACTGAGCCAAACTCCCGGCCCTGGTTTTTCTGAGGCAGGGTCGCACTATGTAGCTCAGGCCGGCCTTGTGCTCGCGTTGTAGCCCAAGCCAGCCTCGAACTCACAACGCTCCGCCTACCTCAGCCTCCTGAGTGCTGGGATTAAAGGCGTGCGCCACCACGCCCGGCTAGTATTAAATGTTTTTAAAGGGACAAATTTGAGCAACAAATAAATAGAACATTAACAAATTACATTGGGATGTATCAAGCGTTTCACCAAATGTTTATAAGTAACTTTAATCAACACACACACACACACACACACACATACACTAGCAAAATGTACTAAAGAAAACACTTGAATCAAAGTGAGGCTTTAGCAGGAGGTGTATCTCAGTGGCATAAGTGCCTCCCTGGCAAACGCAAGGTCCTGAGTTCAATATTAACCAAATCTTCTTCATATTATATTTGATGTTTCAGAATAGAAGAATGCTTGTCAACCAGATTAGTGACACTAACTGAACATTATCACCTAATAGTTGGTAAGAAAGCAGTAAGAAATTCCAGGACATTGTTTACTTTGAAAAATTATTGAAATTTTCGTAAATACTGTGTGCAGCTAGCCCTACTTGGTCATGCACTCTCTCTTTTGCTCAGTCCTGGCACTCCCTAGGGAAACTGAAAATGGAATAGAGTTATGAAGAGGTGGTGACAGACACAGCCTTTAAGTAGTTGGGCAGCAATGGTACCATGAACTTTTGAGTGTTTGCATACTGCTTCAGGCAATCCACTCCTTTTCCCCAAAGAGACCTACAAATATTAGAATTCTGCATATGCCAAGATCTTTAAAAGTTTTGGGATCCTGTGTAAGTGTTGTTTTGCACCCATGCTAATTCATACAGTTGTCTTCTACCTTCTTGTAGATGTTTATAATCATGGAATATCTGTAAAATAATTTTAGTTTCAATTAACTAAAAAAATATAATTGAGATTAAGAACAAAATTGTGTTAGGCATAGAGTGTACATGTATTTATTATTTTAAGTCTGAGTTGTGCAATTTTAGCTTGCTTTCAGTGTTCCATAAATTCAAATACACGATAAATATGGCATGCTATTATGAGAGTGTTAGGTAAGTATTTTAATTTGCTGATTTTTGTGTCATTTTTACGTGAAATATTTTATCTTTACCTCCATTTTCTGCAGATTTAATCCAAGTAAACTATTAAATCCAAATTCAAGTGGTTGTGAGGCAGAATCTCTGAAGTGATTATCAGGGGACCAAAAACACAGGTCAAATGCTACCCAAAAGGAATTGGTAGTTGCCCGTGTACATGAAAAAGAGAATGTCACCTACATGCTGAGTTTTACATAAAATACCATTTATTTTTAATTGTATTTTAAGAAATTCTGGTATGGTGTCATTTTCATGACAGGTTGAATATGTGGTAGAAGTAATTGCTATACACCGAAGTTTGAAAACCATGCACATTTAATGTTATTGTATTATCCATTGTTGTTTCAATATTCTGCTTGTGAGATCTACTTTACTGTCAATGTGAAAATTCAACATATAAAAAATTCCTCCCAAAACATCTTGCTTTAACAGCTTTTTCATTTTATATTTGTTGTTTTTCTCAGTTTGAATTATTTGATTTGGATGTCATTCTCAACAAAACATAACTCTATGCATTTGAATTCTTCCAGAGTATTTTAAAATCCATCACTATCCAGTTAGTGAGCTTCGGGTCCACTGTCAAGTGCTTTATAAAGCCAATCTTACTACTCTTATAACATGTGGTATAAAATAGACTAATCATAGTTACACTGAGTGTTTGGCCTTTGATATTGATTCTAGTGAAAAGAAACATCCTTGCTTAGACTTGGAAGGTTAAACAAAAGCTACGATTTTTCATTGCTTGAAACATTTTTACCGAAGTTCATGTTTTTTCATTAGAGACTATAAAGATTGACTTTGATTGAATGATCATATATGAATTTATTTTCTAATTGATTGACAGAAAAATATTCTGCCAGTATGGTCATGCAAGAAAAGGATTGAACTTACTCCCAATATAAAACTTCCCCATTTGTTTCTTCTATAAAACATTGCTGGCAATGGAACTGGTGTGTAGTGAGTTGATAAGTATTTTTGATGTTCAGAGATCATTTGTCATAACTTCCAGTTAATTCATCTTAAACAGTGCCAGTCAGCATGTGGCTCACATAATAAGCACTTGGTGAAAATTTATTCCATGAATAAACAGAATCTGAAATCTCATTTTGTAATGGAAACATCAAAACCTCATTGTGTGTTTCCTTCTCCCATTGGTACATTTTGCCCGCCTGCCATTCTATTCTTCACAGACAAAACCAGATAACGAATTCTTCATTTTTAAAGACTTGAAATTTTTTCTTTTAAAAAAGATATTTATTGGGTACTCCCTCTGATTGAAATAATGCAAGGTGATACTCTAGTGAATCTCCCTCTAGTTATTGTTTAAGAATGAACTCAGGAAATGATTTTCCAACTGGGAAGGCTCTGGACAATCTCTCTCTGCCCTGTCTTGCTTCTCTTTTCTATTCAGCCAGCCAATGTGATGCGGTCTCATTTTCTCAGGTTGTTTTTATTCCAGTTCTTCTTACTGGGACCACTTTGGACCAATTGTTTTCAATCATTTAACTTAGTCTGTCACAAAATTCTTCCTTCCTCATACAGCCTTCATTAGTCCTGGGCATGCAATGGTTTCACTGCCAGTCCAATACGATAAGAATGACCTCACAAGGTATAACTCTAGTCTTTCTCAAAGATGAGAAATTACTGGGAAAATATTGGAAACAAAAAAGTTTTGTTTGATGATTAACTTTCCCAACATTTTTCATAGTGATTAATTCATGAGTCCAAAAGATTGAGACCGTGTACATAAAATCTAAGGTAGAATTTTCCACCCTCATTTTCAAGTTTTATTTTGAGTCTGTAGCTTATTCGGTTAATTTGGGGAAGGTAGTTGTTAACAGCTTAAAATTGCAAACTATCACTGTTAAATAAACACTGCTTATTGATATTGTCCTAAATATTCTAAGTAAATCTTCATTTTAGAGTCAGGTTCATGATTATATTTTACTGAATAAAGTGTCATAACTTCTGTGTGCTGCTGGTCGATTTATACTATAGTTTTATAGTCAGATTTTTATTGCAGGGCTTCTTTCATGCAGTTTAAATTGTCTATCTGGGTATGCAGATACGCACATCTTCCCCTTTGCTCCATGGCCCTACATGGCTCCAGAACACAGCCTGGAGGCCAGCAGGTGGCCATCAGCAAGCATTAGTCTCCATGCCCTTCATTCACATGGTCTTATTTACTATTTTTCTACTTTTTTTTTACATTAAAAAACTCCTTTTATGAAAACCAGAAAAACTTTAAAATGCACATGTTTTAATGGACACCATATAATGCTTCCATACAGCTATACATCGTGCAGTGTTTAAAAAGTCAGGTTAAATGCATCAGACATAGTTACATTTTAAAACACTTACTTATGGTGAAAACTTTCAAACTTTTCCTTCAAGCTTTTTAAAATACTTATTGCTTTATTGTTATTCATAGTCGCCCTACTCTACAGCCGCACACAAGATCTTCTAGCTTCTAATTGCAACTTAGGGTCCATTGGTCTATTTTTATTTATCTCATGCCCCACCTCTTCCCTTTCTGGCCTCAGGTAACCACCAAGGGGGGCTCAACTTTCAGAAGTCAACTTGTTTGTCTTCCATATGTGAGTGAGATCATGCAGTGCTTTCTGCTCTTGGTTTATTTCACTTAATACAATGATCTCCACTTCTATTCATGTTGTCAAAGTGACAGAATTGCATTCCCTTTATAGGAGACAGAAGTCTGTGGTGCAAATATCCCATGTTTTCTTTTTTGTGTGCCAGTGGCCTCTTAGGTTGGTTCCATCTCAGTCTCATAAATGCTGCAGTGAATATGCGCGCCCTTCTGTCTTTGACAGCCTGATTTCATTTCCTGTGGGTACATACCCAGTGCTGGGATTGTTGGGTCACACAGCAGTTTTATTTTTAATATTCAGGGTCTTTCATACTGTTTTCCATAATACCTGTACTAATTTGCAATCCCATCACCAATACAAAATTTCCATTTTTCTCACATGCCCATCAACAATTATTGTCTTTTTTTCAATAAAATGTGACATGTATTCACATGATCCTATATAGAGCATGAGAATTTAATATATGAATATTCAGAGTATTTTAAAAATTTGCATGTCATGAAGAAAATATTAGATTTTAAATATTATCTGATAACAATACTGTTCTTGTTCAAAGTTGATGACACATAGGCTAAATGTTACCATGTATCCCCAGTCTAGGTTTACTTTTTTTTTTTTTTTGTAAGGCAAAAATGATAATCGATGTCTTTTCCTTTTTGGAATATGAATTGCCTT
The DNA here is from genome assembly GCA_004363535.1 of Dasyprocta punctata. Lineage (NCBI taxonomy): Eukaryota > Metazoa > Chordata > Mammalia > Rodentia > Dasyproctidae > Dasyprocta > Dasyprocta punctata. The sequence goes on along the minus strand of RJWM01002001.1, from coordinate 29,585 downwards.
TGTTTTAAGTTATTAAGATGAGACATTTCATTTTTAATTTGAGGAATGATATTCATTCTCTCTCTCTCTCTCTCTCGCCCCTCCTCCCTTAATTTGTAAAAAACAAGTCCAGCTCTGATTTCATTTAATTTTGGATCAATGTATTGGCAGAAAAATTATTTCAACTGCAAACTCCCAAATCACTCAACTCATTTAGAAGAGCAATTTTTTTTTGATATGGGTTCACATATAGTTCTATGAATTTCTCCACACAGTTTTAATGGAGAAGATGATTTGTCATAGCCAGAGTGTAAAACTACATTAGAGTTTAAACTAAGCTTGACACTGGCAATTTGGAAGTTTACCTATTTTAAAAGAAAAGTAATGAAATAATTTTCATGGGGAGTTACACTTTTCTTTGCTGCCCACTCCACCACTCACAAATACATGATATTCGAAGGTATAAATTTGCTAAGAACATATGAGAAATAATCTTCTATGTGGCTTTGATTTTCATTACCTTAAGTTGAAAACTCTATATAATTTACTATACATATTCCCATACAAATTAATATGCATATTGTAAACTTCTCTCTCTCTCTCTCCTCCACCTCACTTTAACTGGGAATTGAGGCCAGGACCTTCACACTGTGCTATACCCCAACCCTGTTTTTACTTTTTATTTTGAGTTAGAGTATGGCTAAGTCCCTAAGTTACCAAGGCTGGTCTTGAACTTCAGATACTCTTGCTACAGTGTCTCTTGAGTGCAAGGCTGAGAAACGCATGTCATCATAGTTCAACTTCAACTTAATATCAAAATGTTCATATTTGTGGATCTAATCACCACCTCGTACAAGTGTGGCTAAATGTGTTTTAGAGTCTGTTTATGGTATTCAGCATGAGACCAGTTTCAGAACTTTGCCAGTACATTCTACACTGGATAATTTTCCCTCCAGTTTTTTGTTTGGATGTCTCCTTCTGGTTTCACAGTCTTTATTACTGAATTCATTCATCTTTTAAATAAGCAACTATCATGATAATTTTTGGTCATTGTACTTTACATGTACTTATGTCTAGTATTTCTGGACCCACACCCTAATGCTTCAGATAACTAATATTCACTCGGGTATTCGTACACACTGTTCTTCACAGTCCCATAACTATTTACAAATGCCACACGCACACACACACACAGATGTTCAATTACACACATGTGCATTCTGCTTTCTATTTTACAAAAATGGGACTATATTATATGCACATTATTTTATCGTGCTTTGTCACTTTTCAATATGTCATGAAAGATTCTCCAATTTTATCATTTATACATCTAACTTACACAGATAATGTTAGTATAGTGTTCTGTACCATGGATATTGGTGTACCATGGTTTATTTGACCCTCCACTTGAAATTTATTTTGTTTCTATAATGGCATTGCTTCTAATATGCATTCTAACAGCATTTCAATACACATCTCTATGTTTGGTTATTTTGATGGCCATGCAATGGATTCTTAGGCATGGATTCTGGAGTGAAAGAAAATGGGTATGTTAACAACTATTTGAATACTGCTTCTCAAGAAAGCACACCCATGGTTAATACATAAATCAAATATAAGCTTGTCTCATACGTGGCAGTAATAGGAGAATGTATATCCCCTGCCTCTCACATTGCCATCAGTGACTTCAATAGTTACTCTTAAAATATTTAATTCAAACTGCATATGATAGTTCATTATCATTTAATATACCTTTCTGACTGGGAAATTTAGAATGTTTTCATGCATTTAGTAGCATTTGGATTTGCCTTTTCTTGAATCATCTATTTATATTCCTTCCCTTCTTTGAACTGTTGTTTTGGCTATCAGTTTGTAATGTTAAGCTTATCTTTATCCAAAGGTGTGATATTAGCACTCTTCTCTCATTTTGCATATCTTTTCAAAATTAATACTCAGAGATCTCATAATATGAGTGTGATACTTAACTGTTGATGACTTATACTGCAGTAGAGTCAATACACTTAATAATAATGGATTGTTCATGTCAAAATAGAAGAGAGGATTTTGAATGTACTCACTACAAATAAATGATGAACTTTTACAGGGATTGGTGTAATCTGAAGCTGGGGTGTCCTCCACAATTCCATGTAGTAAAGGTGTGTCCCCCTACCTGGTGCCATTGGGGGTGGTGGAGCTTATAGGAGGTGAATTCTAGTGAAAGGACTTTAGATCTCTGAGACCATGCCCTCAGACAGGATTTGGGAATCCTGGTCTATTTCTCTTTTATGCTTCCTGGTCGTAAGGTAAACATTTTTGCTACACTCTGTTGGATCAAGTTGGACAAGTAGCAGGGCCAAATGTATCAGAACAACATTCTGGGGGACGAACTGAATAGGATATTTTCTAAAAAGAAAAGATATGGGCAGAATAGGGACCTGAAATAACTCCAGGATTAGGTTTCTGAGCATGATTCACAGAATCAGTCACAAAGTGGTGTCCTTAATCCTTCATTTGAATCTGTCATTGTTCAAGAGCCCCATCAGAAGATGCTATTCCTAACCCTCTATCTACAGATGGGCATGACCAGTCGAAAGGTACCATTCCTGACACTTTATGTACGTTTGGTTGGAAGTGAAAAGAGATTTTTCTGTAGCACAATTTATATTTGGTATGAGATCAAGTGAGGTTTTGATATTTTCTCAATGCCATATTTATAAGAGGTGGAGGTCAATATAAGTATTTTGGATCTGAAAGGCCCCTTTCCCTTTATCCTTGGGACTCCTGTGAGCCTTCTTCACCAGCCAGCTTCTGCCTTTTTTCCTTATAAGTTGCTGCTTATCTCACGTATTTGTTACAGTGATGGAAAGCTCACTAACTCAGTGAGAAATATGCTAATTACTCTACTTGTTTGGTACGTATCCAACTAATGCATACAACCAAAACATCATGCTTTGATTAATAAAATTATATATATATACATACATATATATATTCTTTTAGAATACACTTTGGTATTGTATGTCAATCTAAAATAATATTAATTTAAGAAGAGAAATGAACAATACCTCAATAAAAGTGTTGTTTGCCTTTGAGAGAGCTATAAAAACAGTGTATGTGCTTTTATTCTCTCTTTCTGTTGGTCTTTCATTTCCCAGCAATAAAGACTGGTAAATATCTGGTGTTTAAAGAGTTTCCTTTAGACATTCCTTAGAGCAGAACTGCAGGTGAAAAGTTCTTTCAACCTTTTTATCACCTGAGAATCATTGTATTTCACCTTTATTTCTCAAAGATATTTTTACTGAACATAGAATTTTGCCCAGAGAGTTCCTTTCTTTAGCCCTTAAAAATATGCTTCTGCTTATAGTCTCTTTACCTTCTAATGGAAAGACTGTTGTCATTAAAACTGTTCCCATGAATAGCCTGTACTTTATTTCTATATACCTTAAAACTTATTTTGTCTTTAATTTTCATGATTTTGATCAAAAAGTCTGTAGGCATAGATTTATTTCATGTTATCCTATTTGCAGTTTACTTAATATATTGAATATGTAGATTTGGTTTCAGTTTTGTTTATAAAACGTTTGGATAGCTTTTAGACATTTTTTTTCAAATACTTTTTTTTAATCTCCACATTCTATTTTCTTCTTTTTTTCTGGGAATGTAATGAACAAGTCTTTTGTTATTGTCCCACAACCCCTATACCTTCTTCTTTAAATTTTTCATAATATTTCTTCTTTGGGTTTCAGATTGCTTAACTTTCATTGTCATGTCTTCAAGTTCTTTGACTACTATCTCCATTATATTATTGAGATATTAAATGATTTGTAAAAAAGAAAAAAATCTTAGACCATTTTATTTTTAATTCTAAAAATTTCATTTGGTTCTTCTACATGTCCTCTGTTTGTTTTCTGCCATTTTAAGTATTTTCAACTTTTCCCATAGTATTTATAATTGTTCTTTAAGATATTTTATAGTATTGAAATCTGAAATTATTGCCATGCTATTCCTATACCTATATCATTTGGGGGAGGTATTCAAGTCGAGTTGTTTGCACAATGGATTTTGATGTATTAATTTGACTGCTTTGTAGTACTTAGTTATTTAGTTAATCTTTAATTTAGGTTTTGTGAATATATTTTATAAATGTCATTAAAGTTTATAATCAATTGTTGTTAAGCAAGGTATGTTATTTTAGGTCACTTGGTGGGTCTGATTTAGTCATTAGATCTTTTTTTTTTTGTGGCGCCAGGGATTGAACTCATAACCTTGGGCTGCCAGACAGGCACTTAAGCCACTGAGCCAAACTCCCGGCCTAAACCAAGGTAATCTTGTGTTTCTTTTTTTTTTTTTTTTTGGTTTGTTTGTTTTTTGGTGGCACCAGGGATCAAACTCACAACCTCACACCTGCCAGCCAGGCGCTTAAGTCATTGAGCCAAACTCCCGGCTATGATTTAGTCATTTGAAAGGCCAGAAAAGCATAGTTGAGGGTAGGGACCCTTTTTTAAGTTTATATTTTTTGGCACTGGGGATCAAACTCATGACTTAGCACTTGCCTGGTAAGTTCTTGTGCACTGAGCCAAAACCCCAGCTTTGCTGTGGGGACAACTTTACCTCTGGACAGTAACCTCAATAGCTCCAGTCATCTCATCCCTGAAGCCTGTCACATAAACTTTAGATTCATCTAACAGGCTTCTACAATGAGGTAAACCAATTCCCTCAGTAAATCTTTTGAATCCACATTTCCTATGAATTTTGCTCCACTGGTTGAAACTTGACTAGTGTAATTGATTCTTGCAATAACAATTCTGCATTACCTTCTCAACGTTCTGTGTGTTTTGCCTAAGACTATTGTTTCTTTATAAATTTTCTGTCTTGTGTAGCTAACTATTTAGGTATGGGGTGCATTTCCTGGCTTACTTCTGTGGGTTATAGTTCAGGCTTGAGAGGGCTGCCATTCTTAATAGCGAGGGAGGAGGGAAGACAGTGTTAACGCCTAGGGTCTCCTGCGAGGAGCACATAGCAAATTAATTATACTGGAATGTTCTATGAAACATCAGGAATGGAGAGTAAAGAAATGGATAACCGTGTAAGTATATAATTGATTGTTCTCCTCTTGAGATTTTAAGATTGTGTTTGAGAGTTGAAAGCAAAAATTGTAATATGATTTAATGTTCTCAATGTATGCAAAGGCATTATTTCAGACAACTGTACTATAAAATAGAGAAAGTAAAAGAATGCAAATACAAGGCACCTGTGTTCCACTTGAAATTGCAATATCCTATAACCCTCGCAAACATATTCCTAGGTATTTGCACAAGTGAATTTAAGCCTTGTGTTTACACAAAACTTGTGCTTAGGTGACTATAGTGGTTTTATTCACAATCTATAAAATTTGGAAGTAACTTAAATTTCTTCAAGATGTGAACAGTGTGTGGAATAATACTCTGTTTTCTGCAATGGTAAAAGAAAATGAACTGTTGATGTAAGTTATAGTATGGGTGAATTGTGAGCACATTTTACCAAAAGAAAAAAACCAGATTTAAAAAGCTACATGTTGCCAGATTCCATAGACATAACATTCTAGAGAACAGCTGTTGGAAAGGAAAATAGTGTAAAGTTTTACAGTGCTATTTTGAACAAAGCTTTTACTACAAAAGAAATGTACAGGGAATTGGTTTGGGTTACTTACCTCTTCTGTACAGCAGGAGGTTGGTGAATACAGAGCTGCCATCATTTGATCCTGTGTGTCTGCCAAAAGCCCACGCGTGTAAGGCTTAGTCTCCAGCCCATGGCATTAATAGGGGTGGTGAAAACTTTGGTAGGTGGAGTCTAGCTGCGGAAGTTACATCACTGGGTATATGCTCTTAAAGAGGATACTGGGATCCTGAACCTTTCCTGTCTCCTGCATTGCTTCCCAGTAGCCAGAGGTGAACGGGCTTCCTTTGCTGTGTGCTCCCATCACGACAGGTTGTGCTGCCATGAGACCAAAGCAACACGAAAAAGCAAATACGGACTGAAATCTCTGAGACTATGACCAGAATAAATGTTTCTTCTCTTGAAATTAATAATTTTGGGTATTTTGTGTGTGGGAATTTTGCCAAAAGGAAAAAATAAGCCAGTTCTAAGGACACAAAGCTTACTGACATAGTGACTTTGCCAACTACCATGGAACTTGATAGCGAGATAGTAAAATTTAATGTAAGAAAATTTAAAAATCAGCCAAAATATTGGGAGATCCTAGGATGGAATGCAGACAGTTACAAATGTGGGGTTTAATAGTAGAGAGGATCTAGGAACAGTGGCTTCTTTGAGAAATAAGCGCACTCAGCCCTGAGATTTTAGGTTGTAAATGAACATCCTCCCAAAAGAGAACCAGAGATTGTAGAATAAATTCCTGATGCTACATGGGGCAGAGGGGTATATGATGAGAGTGAAGGTGTATTTTACAGTCCTAGAAGTTAATAAGTGTTAATATAGATAAAAACTGATAGAGATGCGTCAAAAGAACATAGATGGCAATATGAAAGGGATCACAATAAGCAAGGCAACCATGATTTGAATAACAAAATCAGTAACATAGAACTGGACCATAAACCAAAGAATGAAATAAATGTATATGAACCTAGTCTGATATGCATAATTATGTAAATAAAAAATAGAAAAGGAACAAATTTTTCTTACAGAAAAATGTTCAGCAATTTATATAGATACTATTTCCACAAAGAGATAAAATTAATTCTCCAGCCTATAAATATGTGTTGGACTTTGTAATTTCCCAAGAAAACTCTGAATGGGGAAATAATAGTAACTTTGGATGATCTAAGTTTGGCATCTGTAAGCAATTATGATTTTATGAATCATATTTATATCATTTGAGGCAAGAAGGGCAGCTCGTTGCTCTAATTTTTTTTCTCACAGATTCAGTCCAGTCCAAGGAAAATATCACACAAATTCAAATTAAGAAAAAATTCTACAAAATACCTGACAAGTATTTTTCAAAAGTATCAAGGTTTTGAAAAACAAGTAATGAGTGAGAAGCTGCCTAAACTAGGAGACATGATGGCTAAACACAATGTAGTGTTGTATGTTAGTTATGAAAGCAAAGGTTAATAGAAAAAATGGTGAAATTGGAACATAGACACTAACATAGGTTAATGATGTTGAACTGCTATTATTTTTTTAGTTTTGAAAAGTGTGCCTTGAATATCTCACCATGGGGAGAAGTTGGATAAAGTTGTACATGAACTCACAAGTATCTTTGTAAGTTTCAACACATTTCTAATTATTACAAAATAAAGTTTATACTGAAAACCAAGGAACCACAAATTCATGCAAATCCACAATTGCTGCATTATTTCTTTTTGCAAACCATTAATGAAAAATGATAGTAGTGTTACTCGTATTCTTTCAGATAACCCAAAAAGAATGAATAATTTCTACAATGGTTTTATTGGCACTGAATATTCTACATTCTTTTGTTGATAAGAATATAAACCATAAATGTAAATTACAGGGAAAGAACACACATACAAGCAGTCTATACAAAATACAAGAGAATTATATATAGCAATGTATCATATATCTAGTATACCACAACCAAGTTGGGTTAATCTGAGGGATGATTTATTATTCAAAAATCAATCTATGTAATTGATCATATTGGCAGACTACAGAAAAAAAATTATAATTCCAGAAGATACAGGAAAAGTACTGATTCATGATAAAAACTCACAAACTGTGAACAGGTAGGAAAGTTTACAATAAAATAAATAATATTAGCAAAGATTTTACTCTGGGAAAAATACTTAACCAAGACTGTACTCAATGATGAAATATTGTAGATATTCTGATTTGACAAATGCGTAACACAGATGACTTTTATTATCATTTGTATTACATTTTTTACTAGAAAATTTATTTAAATAGATGAGAAAAATAGTTTCAAATCACTAGTTTATATGACTTTACAAGTGAAATAGGCAAAAGAATAAAAGTCATATAAACCAATGTGTTACAAGTTTTTATGTGGATAAAAGGGTTGAATACAAAAAACTATTTTTAACATATCAACAATTGGTATATGTGATTTTAATGCCATCCCAATAAGAAAAATCGCTGAATATCTAAAAACATCTAGACCTTCAAGTTCTTTTATAGTACTCTGTAAAATTTTACTGAGATAAGTTAAAGAACAAATAACTTAATTATGTACACATCATGTGTATAGATTGAGAGAACTGATATAGAAAATATGTCTGTTTCCTACAATTGACCTATATATTCCATATTATTTCAAATAAATACCATATAAATAGAATATTTTATTAAAATTGACAAGCCAATATAATAATGCCTACTGTGAGGCAGAAGAGTAATTACTAAGAAAAATAATCACAAACTTTGAATATTTATTGATCATCACTATTATTTAAAAATACAGAAATTATCATTTAATACAGATATATGTATGAAATATTAGGTCAATGAAGTACAATTTCAAGTTCTTGGCACATTCACAGATATGTGTTTATATATAACAAAACTCAGCAAGCTACCAGGAACAAAATGTTCTGAATAGAATGAAGTCATGTGAAAAAAATTAATTTTGACCTTACCATTTGAAATATGGAAAATTAATTCTAGGATACATTTTAGATACAAATGCTATAAATATAAAATTAAGGCAATAAACTCAACATAGGTATAGAATAATAGCTTCATGACTCTCAGTCAGCAAAATTTTATTTTGCAGGTCATAAAATAGCATCAAGGGGAAACTTTACAAATTAGAGGTCAGTGCATGAAACAATATCATTGATAAAAATAAGAAGAATGAAAAAGCAAGCTATAGACAGAAAGAAGGATTTTGTAACTCAAAACACAAAGTAGACCTGTTATCCAAAAAAAATGTATGAAAACTTCCTAATAACTCAATGGAAAATGTACAACATTGTAAAAAATTAGGTAAACTACTTTAACCATTGTAAAGGGGATAGTTAATAGTTAACAAACATATTTAAATGTTTAACATCATTGCCATAAAGCAGCTGCAAAATAAAACCATGTAAGTTATTGCTAGATACATGTCAATGCTATAGACTGATAACATGACACTATGAAGTGCTAGAGAAGATGTGGAACAAATGGAATTATTTGATAGAAGGGTGCCAAAAAGTTCCTATTTTGAGTGAGTAACTGAATGAATTTACTGGACATTTTTCCCAATTCTAGTATTTTGCAGAGGATAGATATAATTATCATTTCTTACATGATAAAACTTCAATAAGAAGCAAAAGGCCACAGAACAGTTAGCCCTTCCTTCTTATTACCTAATGACCCATGAAAATATGCCTTTATGTCATTTTAAGATTCTGCTATAATTTGGGTATAACTTGCCCCCCACAGGCTCATGTATGGTAAGCTTGGTCCCCAATAGAAAGGTCCTGGGAAGTGGGGGACCTACTGTGACATCTAATAGGAGTTGATTAGGTCATTGAGGCACCACCCCCCAAAAAGAATGATGTCTGTCTCCTGAGATGAATTAGCTCTTACAGGACTGGACTGGTTACCATGAGCAGGATGCTTGCTATAAAACAGTGTTGGCTTCAGCACGTTGCACTTTTGCTTTATTTCTGGGCTTCTGATACCTGTCTCTCCCTCTTTCCCTCCATTCTTCTGTCCCTCTGTCATTCTTTCCTTCTCTCCTTCTCTCTCTCTCTCATTCTCTTTAAACACACTCCTGCAATATGACGCAGCTCTTCATGAGGCCCTCACGAAAAGTTAATGCTAGTGGCATGCTATTGGACCTTTAGATGTGACAATTTAAGGAACTTATTTTCCTTATAGAGCTCCCAATCTGAGGCGTTTTCTTTCATCTCACACAAGGGACAAAGCTTCCTTCATACTCTTGGTCTAGTACACTATGTCCACCTTCATAGTTTATCTCTCAACACACATTTCACTTCTGTTTAAAAGAATTCTTCTATTCTCCTTGTCATTGTCTTTCATGTCTTCCAAGACTTAGTTCAAAGTTTCTTTTCCAAACACAGCCTGTGGACGCTGAGGGAAGGGGATCACGAGTTCAACACCAGCGTGGGCAACTTAACTTAGTGAGAACTATCTCAAAGAAAGAATGAAGGAAAAGAAAGAAAGGAGAGAGAGAGAGAGAGAGAGAGAGAGAGAGAGAGAGAGAGAGAGAGAGAGAGAGAGAGAGAGAGAGAGGAGAGAGAAGGGAGGAAGAAAGGAAGGAAGAGAAAAAAGAAAAGAAAGAAACTCAATTAGAAAAAGTGCTGGAGGCTGAAGATATAGCTCAATGGGAGGTTTATGAGTTCAATAGGCAGTTCTGCCAAAACTTTTAAAATTGGAGCTAATCCAAACTTGTAGACATTGTTCCTTTGACCAGTGAGCTTTGTAGTCTTATGTCTACATCGTCATAGTGAAGAGTTCTTTTTTTTTTTTTTTTTTTTTTTTTTTTTGGTACCAGTGATTGAACTCATGACTTGGTGCTTACCAGGCAAGTGCTTGAGCCACTGAGCTATGAAGAATTCTATCAGAACAGAGTTGATTTTATCAGAAAACACATTAAGTATATATATGTATATAATATATATATGCTTCATATAATTGTTTTTATGTTTAAATTATTGATCATTTTTATAATAAAATATCTGTATTTGTTTCAATCAGCTCCTATATATTTTTTTTCTACATTGGTCACCATTGTCATTCATTGTATTGCTTGCAATTCTATAACATACCTGGTACTATATTTCTTTCAACATGAACTAAAGTTATATAGGCTAAAGATTTTTAAGAATAGAGTAAATGAGATATGCAAGAAGCAACACATTGGTTTTCTTCCTTTTCTACTTTCATCACCAGGTTTTGACAATTACCTTAAGGCAGAATTGCTTGAGTGCCTGAGGCATCTGCATATAGACTGTCCCTCACTTTCTCTTATTATTCCAATTAATCACTGCTGGACATCTCTGCTAATCCCTAGTCCTCACTGCCTGTAGGCTTTTATGACCCCTTAGATTCACTTATGTTGTGATAATTTAATTTAGAAATGTCAAATGTAAGTTGCTCCCGGTTTTTAAAAATTGAGAGGATAGCACAATATAGAATAATGAATATTTTTCTTGAAAAAGATTTATGTCAAAAGCCTCCTATTTTTTTCTTGGGAGACTTTCTGTAATTTATTTAAATATGGGGCGAAACATTTCCATAAGTTTACATTAGCCAGTTTTGTGGTGATAAACCAGCTTAAAAGTAATAGAAGGGAGGTAAAGGATTTATTGATGTCATGGTATAAATAATGTACTGTAATCAATTTCAAACCATAAATATGGCACCACTGAATTAAGAAGAAATGCAAAAAGGAAACGACTGTGAATAGTGCACTACTGTACTACTCCTTACATTGTCTTGACTTCAAAGAAAGAATGCAATTTTTCATGTCTTCTGTGAATCTTAGGAGACTGTGAATGGCAGGGCCAAAGGATCTCATACCTTGTGTTTTACCAATTAGGAAAAAGTTTGGTCTTCAATGAAACTCGAATCCAGGAGCTATTGAGCAAGTGGGTTTTCCTACTACAAGTTCTAAGTGAAAACATTAAATGATAAATTTAATATAACTACATTTAACTTTGAAAATCTAATTTCAAAATGCCACATACTGATTTTAGACATAATCAGTTTTGCAAGATATTTACTCATAAACTAATTTTTTTTATTTTTGAGTACTTTCAGATTTTCAGATAAATAGAGTAGAAAATATGGTGTTTTGTTACATCCCTCTACAACCAATAGCTCTCCTCACTCACATATGCAGTTTCTTCTATTGTGTCAATTTGTACCATATGGTACATTTGTTGCAACTGATAAATCAATTCTATTTTTAATCAAAGTCTATAGTTTATGCTAGATTTCAATTTTTGTGTTGTATTTTGATACATTTCATGGAGCAATTATGATATCACATGGAATAGTTTTTGTGCCATAAAATTCCTCTCTATTCCCTGTTTATTCTTTTCTTTTTGCCCAGGAATCACTGATAGATCCTTTTACTGTCTTTATCATTTTGCTTTTTTCAGAAAGCTATATAGATGGAATCATGCAATGGGTAGCCTTTCCAAGTCAGGCTGTTTTTAGTGAATAGTATAGATTTTTTTCTTCATGTTTTTTAAGGCTGTGCTCATTACTTTTTAACACTAGTAGTATTCCATTGTATGGATGCCCCACAATTTGTTTACCCATGTAGCTCTTTAGGAGTATCTTGTTTGCTTCAAGTTATTTGCAATTCCAAATACAGTTGCTATAAATACATGTTTGCTAGTTTTCATGTTGACAGACATTTCCAACTCATTTGGATCAATATCCCAGAGCTCAATTTCTGAATCATTTAGTAGAAGTATGTATAGTTTTTGAAAATCTGCTAAACTACTTTTTGGTGTCTGTACCATTTCACTCTTACACTGGTAATGAATAAGAGGTCTTGTTGCTCTATATCCTTGTCAGCATTTGATGTCTGCGGTTTGGATTTTGGCTGTTCTAGTATTCTATTCGTAGTTTCTTATGATACATACGGTGCTGTTCACTTTTTCATATATTTATTTTCTTTATATATTTTAAACTGTGTTTTGAAGCAAGAACTATCTATTGAATTAGCTTAATCTAAGAGTTGGAAGTGAAAGGCAAGTTTAAAAATGTTAAATATTAAGAGGTATAAGTGAAAAGCAAGTTTAAAAATGTTAAATATTAATCTTTTTGGAATTAGTATCATGATGGAGCAAGTACAACTCCCATGAAGAATATTTAATCATTTTATGAACCCAGGATGGAGTTGTGAGAATTGAAAAGTTATAATGTTATAATTAATATAGATCTCCTCACTCTATGATCATTTATATGAAGTTGCAAAAGCTAAGTCAAGTGATTCCCAAATTAATTTGAGGGACTTTCACATCTTTGATTTTTCTCATTTCCTACTCCACAAATATGTTTGTAATGCATGCAGAAAATTCCTAATAATTTCATTTTCATATTTGTAAATTTGTGAAGTTAACCCAGTCAGAGACTCATAGAAAAGAACAGAATTAGTTTTTAAAATTTGTAGCCACAGAAAATAAGATGCAAAAGTACTGAAGCCATCGCCTGTCTCTTACAGCCCCTGTGGCTGTCAGAATGTGAGTACTGGCGTGCTCTCAAATTCTCCTGGCCCCTCTTGTTCTATTTGAATAATTAGTTTCTAGGATGCTTTTGGATAAACTTTTAAAAACCATAATTCATTCAAATGAGTATATACGTCCTGTCCTAAAAGTTCTAAAAGTTGTGTAACATTAGAATAGATATTAAGAGTATGTAAGATTGAAAGTTAATACTAAATAAGTTCAGTAAATGGTGCAGATGTTGTGAAAGAGAAAACACTGCACAGTTTTCCCAGCAGACAAAAACCAGCAAGTGAGAGGCCTCATACTAGTTACAGAAGCATCAGCTTGTTTGTAGCAACTCTACAGAGCGAAGATGTGGCTTACTCAGAATGTTGGGAGTGAATCACTAGGAAGAGCTCTCAAAAACACTTTATCATTATTCAGTCTGCTTAGCAAGACAGGCATATAAAACTCAGGTACACACAAACCAAAGTATAACTATTGATCCAATTATAGAAGAATTAACACAGCACTCCAATTGACACACGCATTTCAGGATCACAGATATGCTAAAAGTATAATGGAAGAGGAAAATGGATAGTTGAGCACTTGCCTAGCATGTATGATGTTCAGGGTTCAATCCCCAGCACTGAAGAAAAAAAAAAAAAGAAAGAAAATGAACAGAGAAGTTGTAAGTATGGTTTCAAATAAATTAAAATCATAATCATGTGGAGGGAAACTCTCTGCTTGTTAAGTATTTATGATGATAAGAAAAAATCCAAAGTACAATATTGCATGCAATGTATTCCCAAATTAGAAATTTGGGGATAAAAGATCAGCAACTGTGACATAGAGAGCAAATTATGTTTTTTTAAGGTATATAAAACTCAACATTTCCCTGAGCACAGCATTATAAATATTTCACAAGCAAACAGAATAATAAAATGATAGGATACAATTTTCAGGATGGACTATAGGAAAAATCTCTTTACATCCTGATGTACTTTATATCCAATTACTGGAGTGATAGCAACAGACTTTCTTCTGGCAAATGATTTTGTGAACTATTATAAATTTTCTCTTTAAGAAAATTTAGAAAATTTATCAAAATAGACATAAGTCTGATCTTCTCTTTTAAAGAAAACATTCTTTTTTTAATTAATTTAAAGTAGTTATAATGCCACAACAGTAGAGGGTTGGAGAAAGGATTTTATTAATCATGTATTAACTCTTCAAATATAAGCCTAGAAAACATGATGAGATAATCTATTTTAACCCTTGTGGTCACAAGTGAGAATCATAAGTTGGATCATAACTGAGACTCCTGAGGTCAGACTTTGCCAGGAATATGTGTTTGTCTGGTCAATCTCTACTGTTTAGCCTCTTTTCCTTCACACTGATTTAGTAAAGACTATTCTTGTCTTTGTAAACATTTTCTGATTGTTGATGCTGGTCAGTTGCTTTAAACTGTTAAGACCAAAATATTAATTTCAGGTACTTTCAAACCTCTGTCTCCGACTTTGCATTTTGTTCATATTAAGTTTTAAGCACAGTGGTTAAACTGTTAACTCAGTCTTACTGCAGTTAGAAACAGGTAATCTTATCACTTAGCACGTCTTCAAGCTGACATTCATAGGGGTGCTCTTGAAGAAGATTCAAAAAGAAAAAAAAGGAATGTAAATATGACAGAAAAGAGGTTCCATGTCTTCAATGTTATGTCTTGATTGTCTATGCAAAGAAAAAGAAGGAAGGAAGGAAGAAAATGGAGGGAAAGAGAGAGGCGAAGAAAAGAAGAGAAGTGGGGAAGAGAAGGAGGAGGAGTTGAGGAAATTTCTGTTGACAAGAACTACTAGAAAAACTTTGGAAATTTGTCAAAGTAGCTTGCTCTATGATACTTAAAGGCTTTGCTACACGGGGGTAATGACCAGGATTGATAGTGAAGACTTAGAATGCTGGTGTTAAGGAGGCATGAGTTTGGACCAGCAGAAACACCAAGAGGATAATTATGCAGTCCTTGAAAATCAAAAGAAACATTAGGTTTTACATAACAAGGAAAATATTTGCAAGGATCATGCACAACATTTTAGTTGCTAATTTCACATGTACTGGAATTACATGTTAAACTTTGTCACTTTTTGCCTATGTTGGAAATAGAGGTCCACTGTTTCCCTAGAGGCAGCTCCAAAGATTAGATACGGGGTCATTTGGTATTAAATTTTTCTTGTGACTTTTTTTTTTGTGCCGAGAATCAAACCAATGACCTAGTACTTCCCAGGGAGGAACTGTGTCACACACTACATCCCTGGGCCCTGGTATTAAAATTTTATCTTCTTATTTTAAATAATTTAATAGACAAGTTACTTAAATGTTTTAAAAAAGTAGTACATACAGAATCTGTTTTAGGTAGGTCATCTAGACAAGTTCATAAATTTTGGTGCTTTCACTATGCTGAAATATGACAATAATATTGTGTTCAGTAATACAATAAACATTTATCCTTATTAGCCATAGGTGCATACTTTTAGTTGTCTCCTAAATTGCATTTCTCATCTTCTATATATTATCTGGGCACAGAACTTTCCAGAAAAAAGAAAAAAGACTTCGACTCCAAGCTTTCTTGCAGTCAGTCATAAACTCTAATAAATGTGAGACAAATGGCATTTGGAAGGGCCTTGGGGTCCTCCATTTTGGAATGGAGAGTGGCTAGGAGTCACCACAGTATATTTTGAAACTGTTTAGCTGTAAATATGAATTTCTGTACATTTATCCTTGTGATCTTGTTTAATATTTCTGCATGTTCCTTAATGTTTAAAATGGGAATATTTACTCTTGTTATCTCATAGTGTTATCACAAGGAAAAATGAGACAGCAAATGTATGATCCTAGTCAAATGGCTCACACACACATAACACTTAGCAAATTCATTTATCATGCCATAAGGCTTGCCTTTGCATTTTGGTGAATTTGATATTTAAAAACCTTTAACTAGTGCAGCCTTTGAAACTGTCGTGTGACATCATTATCTGTGGAAGGCCATTATATAAATTATAAGGAGGTCAGCGGAAGCCTTTCTTCTGCAGGTTCTGCCTGAAATCTTCAGGACAGAATGATAATGAACACTTACAAGTCTGCATAATGCCTTTCCTTCTAGATCTTCAATTCCAACAATTTGAGTCAGAACATCTAAGTGAAACAAATAAACAAAAGCTAAACTAAACAGAAACAAGGAAAAGCAAAGCAAAAAATGAAAAATTAAGAAAATAAAAGAGAAAGAAAAAATCACATCCAGACATTCTATCATTAGCTTGATTAAATTAAAAAAATCTGTCTTTGGTTTACTTGGTAAAAGTAAAAGATTTCTCAATAGAGAAACAGAGAATACACCAATCTGGTGTACAGTTAAATGGAGCTTTTGAAATTTTAATATTTGGCAAGCACAGCAAAGGGCCTTGATCAACGGTAATTGTCTAAAACTGAATTATTTTATTTTAATTTATTTTATTTATTTATTTAGTTTTTGCAGCACCGGGGATTAAACTCACAGCCTTGCAACTGCCAGACAGGCACTTAAGCCACTGAGCCAAACTCCCAGCCCTAGTTTTTTGAGGCAGGGTCGCACTATGTAGCTTAGGCCGGTCTTGTGCTTGCGTTGTAGCCCAAGCCAGCCTTGAACTCACAACGCTCCACCTACCTCAGCCTGCTGAATGCTGGGATTAAATGCATGTGCCACCACGCCCAGCTCCATAAAACTGAATTATTTTAAATTTAAATCTATGAAAGCTTTCTTGATGTAAAGTTTTTGATTGTCATTATCTGTTTTCTTGTTGGACAGCACTTATTCTAGCCTTACCATTGAGTTGATTCTCCTTTTCTGGGCCTCAACTGTCTGTATCCAGCTCAAATCACAATTTGGTGGCAGAATGGGTGGATTAAAGGGCAGTCCCTGGGCTCTGTCTGAGTCCTGCCTTCAGATTCTTCACTACGTGCCCCAATGTCTGTCTAGACCTTCAGCACCACTCTCTGCTCTCTATCTTTTCTGTGCTCAGAGACATGAGCTTATCTTGCTGCTTCCTTAAGGTACCGGAGTACCATTTCTGCTAATCTCAGATCAAATTCACTGGGGCACAGTAAATACTCCTTGTTCATGGCAGCTACGCTGTGTCTTCGAGGATCAGCATGAGACATAAGACATTCTCACAATATACAGGGTTTTACCAGAGAAGCAATTCCTTCCTCACACAAGTAACAGAAAATGCTCCACTCTCTGTAGGAAGATTTCTCTGCACTCTTATATTTTGAGATACATAATTCTTTGTTGGTAGGAAAGAAGAGGTTGTCTGTAGATCTTACCAAAGCCTTGGTTTCTACCTAGTAGATCTCAATAACGTCCCTATCTTAGTTTTGTTGTGGTATTCAAAAATGTCTCCAGATTTTGTCAACTGTTTCTGGGAAGGGAACAAAAATCACACCTACATGAAAATCAGTGCGTCAGAGTAACGACACCTAATGCTCAAACCATACTGTCCAAAATAATGAAATTATGTCAGAAAACCAAAAATTTTCAGCAGCTTTAATATTCCAGAAACAAAAGCAAGTTAAGAATAGCAGAATATTTCTGTCTTTCGTGGAATTCATCTTCTCCACCCTGAAGTAATGATTCTTAATCTATTCACTTGAATAAGACAGTGGAAAATGGCAAGCAATTGCAATAGTTTCAGAAATAAAGCACTGGTCAATATTTTATAAATATGACTGTCACATGGATCTATTCAGAGCTCTGCAGTAATGGGAAAGTCAAAGGTCTTTAAATTATATTTTTGGAAAGAAGTAAAAAATCTAAATCACTTTCCTCATTGATCTATTTCTTTGTGGAACACAGTGTACTAACCTAGGATATCACTGTGCAGGTGTTCATGGCTATTGCCATGGGGTTATAAAGTCCATCTCCATTTCTTCACTTCTATTTTGGTAACTTCCCAATCCCAAGGCTTACTTTCTAACTGGGCTCTTCCAACATTCTCACTAATCCTGTTCTGCCGGCTGTGGTGCCTGAATTTTAGCACATATCTGATATAATTAATGGCTTCAAATCTGATGTAATTAATGCACATGCAGTGCTGTATACACAAGACCATAGAGTAACTAACTACCTGCTGTCATTGACCAGACGAGTTGTATCTTACCACTGATTTCTCTAATTGTCAGGTTTTTCTCTTAGTTTTTCCTGTAATCAGTACTATCATTTTTTCCTTATTTTAAAGTAATTTTAAAATACAATTCTCATTTCTCATTTTTTTTCTGTATTTTTATTTTTACTCATGGGAATCATCTCGGTTTTTTTCAAAGTTGTAATTCTTACGTTCTAGTGGACGATGGTTGTGTTGGTGATTCTTATTAAGTTGGGATTATAATGCTGGTTTTCCACTCTAATGACTGCTTTTCTTATGCCACCATAGGACAATTTTTTTCCCCAGGGCAAACACATTTAAGCCATTTTTGTCTCATTCTTTTCGCACAGATTGCATTCCATCAGTCAGGGATTTTATTTCATTTATCTTCAAAATATGTCTCCAAGTCAACAACTTTGCTTAGTTATCTGATACTTCCTGGTGCTTTCCCACTGTTGGGAAATAGTTGGTGCTTTATATTGTTTGTTGAGTGAATGAACAGAGGATAAAAATAAAGCTGTTATTTCCCATGATGCTAGTTAATTCACATACCTAATAATAGAGTCTATGTAAAATCAATATCAAAGCTAATTATGTAAAATTTATTTTACCTATGAGAGATAACAAAAGTATTATTTATAATCATATTAACTACCACTTTATTGTTTGGCAGTACAACAGACAATGAGTAATTACAATAATAAATTCAAATGTATCTTTATGTCTTACTGTAAAGCAATCTTAATTGTATACCAATGAGTCTATCCCCTTGTTAGATGCTGTTAGAATTGTGAAATTCTCTCATACTTCTATAGGGTTGCTTTTGATTAGGGTAAATAGTAACAAGATTTGTGTCTTACAATATGCATTTTTCTTTCAATATAAAAATTGAACAATTAAACTTCTAAATAGCTGTCTTGTGACACCAGTTGGGGTTACTCACATTTTCTTATTGATTGTACAAATGAAATAAAAGTATGAATTGGCCACATGAGTTTCTGAAAACTATATGAGTTCTATTAAGCATTTTTCCTTTTTTTAGTCCTTACTTCCAGAAAACATGCTGCCTAAAACTTAGAAGAAAATGAAGAACACAGTGAATAAATTAAAGAATCAGAACAATATGTGACTAAAAGTCATAGTAACATGTTTATGGAACTCAACAGTCTTTGGTCCTGTTTTTCCTTTCAGATACTATACATTAAAGCTGGCACAACTCTTTTCTTAACTGTGCAAAATATATTTCTTCAACCGGGGTACTTTTTTTCTACATAATTTTGCTCCTTCTTATGTCATAATTTGTTATTCCTTGGGTCGCACCTCTTCAGTTCCATTTGTCTAATAATTGTGTTCACAGTATGATCTAGCTTTTCAGGTTCCTTATCCTGGCCAGCAAGAGTAATCAGGCCTCGGCTGGGCTAGTTTTCAGTAGCTGCATAAATGTCCTGCTGGGTGTGTAGGTAGATAGACTCTCATCGAATTCAAGATAGACCACTCTTGAATTTGGGTACAAACTGAGAGTTACACGGAACTTACTGTCTGTTTGCAACGTCCTGCTGGATGGCTTATCAGGTAATCTTCAGTTAATGCTGCCTCATTCTCTTTTCTCTGCAAAATGAAAATTTGTCTGATTTGCTCTATTTGCTTAGACAGTTAGACACCTGTTAGATTTCTTTATTTTCCATTTTTGGTAGGAACCAGTTTGACCTGCATGTGTATAGATTCTTCTCCTATGAATGTCGTGAAAGCATTTTTGGTAGCTATAACTTTACCTAAACCTTCAAGTAAATGGCAAGATAAATTCAAAACATAATTAAATTTCCATTAATGGCAAGCTTTAATGAAAAATTATTTGATAAAAATATATGTATATAGTAATCATAAAAAGACCAAGTGATCAAGTATCTTTAAAATTTTTTAAAGGTGCTAATATTAATGAGTTCTTAGGTAGCAAGTTAATTTAATCAACCAAGGCACTTAGAGAGAAATATAACTGAAGTAATTGTCCTGTGTGATTTTGTAATTAGAAATCATTTAAATAAGAAGGTGTATTAGATGTAATCAAAGGAGTTTAATGCATGCTTTAATAGTACTGTGAAAATTAATGAGTTAAATGAAAACTGATTATCTAATTTGCCTTTTCAAATATTAAAATAAGGTTTTATTGTGCAATCCTCAGAAACTAATTAATATTAACTGCTTTATTAATATTAATGCTCAACACAGTGCAGCTTATATATGGTGACTGAAATGTATATACATATATTTCCTAACTCAGTAATATAAACAAATAAGATAAAATGGACTTCAGCATTGTGTATATTAACACAAAGTTAATTCTAACCCAATTGTAGCATATGTTAATGTTTGTTGTTTTAAAATGGGAGGAGTTTTCAGAAGAAAGAGACTTAAGATGTATCATTGCTTATTTAAAGGTAAACAATATCACAGTTAATACAGCAACCAAGCATAGAAAGAATAAAAACAAGTACACAATCCCTTAATAATTTTTCTTCATTAAGATGCCAGCAGTGCCCAGTATTGACACTTACATTTTACATGCCTGGATGGTATAACATTTTGCTTGCAAAAGTATATTTACTCAAACATATTCTGTATGGTTCTTGGAGAAATCTGCATTTAGACATCATTTCATGGAATGAGATATAGTTAGAGTTGTATTTTTAGAAAGTTCTTTTTGCATCTCATTTTCAGTGTTTTAAGCAACATTATTTTTCAAATGATTCAAGCTATCATATTCCTGAATATATTACAGTTGTTTCTTTCTGACTGGAAAATAGTTGATAGGAGATGCCTCATCTACATATAAAGGGTAAATTAAAGAACTCGAATCCAATGGACATGAAACAGAATAAAACCTTTATCAGTTGACGAGGAAATAAGAAAACTGTTCAACTGTTTCCTAACAAACAGGACTATTACCAGAAGAAGGTTTGTTGTTATTGATTTTATTCATTTTTAAACTCAAATAACAGTTTTTCTATTAGTTTCTCACAAGCAATACACATGTCATGTACATGAAATCTAACCTTCCCTTAGGCAGTCCCATCATGTCTTTTCAGAGTCTATTTTTTTTTAAGTGATTAAGTTTATTGATCCATTTTAGGCATACATTCCAATCACATTCATAACAGAAATTTTGTACCTATTCATGATATATCTTAAATAATAGATTTGAAAAAATTTCAAAAAGAAACAGAAAATGTGTGATTAATATTCAATGTAATACAAAAAGAAAGAGAAAATATGAAATTAATATTCCATATAATACAAAAATGATAGAAAAATCTTTCCTTTAATGAACAACTTTGAGTTTTTTAAATGTCCTACAAAATATAAAGAGAAGTGTGTGACACAGATCTATAACCACACACTTGAAAGACTCATGGAAGGTCACCATGTGTTTAAGGCCAGCCTGGATAGGGCAGTTAGATTCTGTCTCATAAATGCAAAAGATACAGAGACAGACGGATAGCTGTGTACGTGGGTAAGATACATCATGTAATCAATTTTTGGTTTTTCTTATTTTTTTTTATTTTTATGAAAGCCTTGCTTAAACCCTTAAAAGTAAATTATCCCCAGACATTGTATCACTCTTCCAATAACTGCCTTAAATTACTTGCATTTTATACCTATTTTTGTAACACAAAGGCAATTAGTGATGGATTCTGGAGCCAGTAGTGAAAGGGAAAATGTACTATATATCATTTTTGTGTCACATATCTATGATATAATGCATCAAGTGCACATTGTTATGAAGTGGTGATGAGGGTAGAAATCAGAAGAAAATTTAGACATGAGCTTTAAGACTGAAGAGGGATGTGTTTCACAGCATACGTGTGTGTTTGAATTCATGTATGTGTTGGTGAGGTTAGCCCCAAACTGGTCCTGTATGATTTTGTATGTGAAGATGAAGATTTAAAATTTATCTACAGGATTTAAAGCTGTATGATTTCAGGAAAGAAGAGAAGATAAAAGATGTGAACATTGGTGAAGGAGGGCTTTCTTTTTTTTTTTTTTTTTTTTTGGTACCAGGAATCAAACTCAGGACCTTGCACTTGCCAGGCAGGGACTGTGCCACTGAGCTATATCCCCAGCCCAGGATGACTTGCTTTAATTGCTGTTTTGTAGGTGGACCACAGAAATGTTGTAATATTTTGCACATGTTTATCACACTAATGTATAAATTAACTTATAACAAACTTTAACAAGGTAAAATTGTAAGTAATCACTACAGTAACAGAAAAGAAGAAACCTTATATAGTTAATATGCAAATGTAGTGGAAGGAAATGATGAAATTCATTTGTTAAATAGTTCAGAAAAAATGAAAAAATGAAGCCAAGTAGTATGAGTAGTTATCTAATAGAAAAGGGATATGTTTAAATCCAGGTGTATTGATCATTATATCACAGGTAATTAGACTAAAGATTTAAAAGTAAAGGAAATTATTTTTCAGAGTCAATAAAAATTATCAGTGTTTAAATTGCTTACAAAAGATATGTATTCACTACAAATACTTGGAAAAATTTAAAGAAAAATTATGTGAACAAATGACAAGTCTATTCAAAGAAGAAGAAAGTAAATCAAAACTCTGCTCATATTTTTTTCCTCTTTATTTTATATTCTGCTTTTACTGGTTTTATTCTGTTTTGTTTTTGGTTCAATTCTGCTATACCTGTTGAAATGGTCAGCTATTCTGAGGATGATAGGATATACTATAGTAGCTATTGTATTCACATTATTTTTCTTCGAAGTTCTATACCAGTTCTACTGCTTTGTTTTGATTGACTTTGTTCTGTTATGTTCTGTTGGATTTTACTATCTTTAAAATAAAAAAATAATTAGAAAAGACAAAGAAGAAGGAAGATGTTATAGCTATACTTACATTAGATAAATAAATATAGTAGACATTACATCAAAACTACTACTAGTAAAAAAGGTCATGGGTAACAGTGATCGACTCCTCAGAAAGATGTCTATAAATCTGTAAACATCAAGTTTTAAGAAATTTCGAAAGACATATCATATGCTATGTAATGAGTTAGAAGCATTTAGATTAGTAACAAACCAGAAACAACAGGAAACATGTCCACCTTCACAGACTTTAAGAAACACTCCTTTCCCTTACATGAGAACCCAAATTATAAATAAAGCACAAAATAAAAGACAGATATTAAGAAATAAGAAGAAGGACCTTTCTCAAATGGGAAGGGGATGAAGAGATGGAGAGGGGGGGATGGGAGGGGAAGGAGAGGAGACCGAAAGGCTTTGGGATGTGTTACTTCCATGCACCAACTGCACATGAGGATTGTAAGCATTACACACCGAAAACCTGCACTAATAAAAAAGAAACATCCCTATACAATCTGTGATCAGAATACAGAAATACAAAATTAAGCTGAACTATAATAAAAATATACAATTTTAAAATATGGGATATAACAGAAGTCACAACTATAAAGAATTATAATTTTAAACATAAGTATTACAAAGGAGGAGGAGATGAAAATCAGTAATATAGTCAAGTAAAGAAATATTTAAAGAAGCTAAGGCAAAGTCTGAAATCAATAGAAGTGGAATAATAAAGAGAGGAAACATCAAATGACATTTAGGACAAACTTACAAAGAAAGAAATCAACAAAGATAAAGGATTGTTATTTGTACAGCAGAATTCTCATAGGCTTGGTAAGGTTAATTAGTAAAAAACTGAATCAGAAAAAAGTTACTACTGATAATAAGGTCATAAAATGCATAAATAAGACATTAGAGTCTCATTTATCACAGTGAATTTCAATGCTTTATGAAAAATACACAAATTCTAGAAAAACCCATCTTACCAAATCTGATCCTAGGGGAGATAAAAGTTCATTGTACAATTTGATGTGATATGTAAAAACCTCTTCAAGGTTTAGATACCTCACAACTCATTTTATTCTCAAATTAAGATCAAATTAATATCAATGTTACAAAAGCTCTGTGAAGGAAAAGAGGTAAAATGTCTCAACTCCTTTTTGTAATTTCAATGTAGCTTTGATATAAAGGCCTTAAAGAGACTTTACAAGAAAGGCAAATTATATGGTAATCTGCTACTAGGAAATTGAATTTGGTGAACTATGTGAAGGGGTGGGAAGGGAGGGAAGAGAAGGAGAAGGAAAGGAAGAAAGGAAAGAGAGAAGAGATAAGAGTAGAGACAAAAATCATAAGGAAAATGTTAGTAGTCAGGTTATTAATTTGAAAAATCTTTTGCCAAGAAAGAAAACTTCCTTATACTAGTAGCTATTAAAATTACTGGTGAATTTGTGTGACTAATGGGTACAGTAACAACATACAAAAATCAACAGTAGTTCAATGTCTTCAAAAGACAGAACTAATCTAAGAATATTAAAATTGATATAACTATTTATTTATGCATTTATTTTGGTACCGGTAATCGAACTCATGACTTCATGCTTGCCAGGCAGGCACTGTGCTGCTGAGCGAAATTCTTGACCTAAAAATTGATAAAATTTTACTAGTATCAAAAGAGTTAATATTTTCAAATAAATGTATGAATGATGTGAAGAACCCAGAAAAACTCAAAGCATTACTAAAGCAAAGTGAAGAAAACCAAAGTAAATAGATGTATCATGTTTATGTGTTAGAAGAGTTAATAATTTATGAGCAATTTGGGTATATACTATAGTCAAGGCTGTTCCAGTCATAACCCTGGGAGGTTATTTTGGGGACATTTAAAAGCTGATTCCACAATTGGCCTGGATATGAAAAGACAGACTATAACTGTCTTGAATTTGAAATACATAAAAACAAATTAGAGTACTTATGCTATGGACATTCAAGTGCAATAAAATTCCTAGTAATTAAGGAAGTGTATTAATGGAATAAAAATAGATGAGTCCACTAACAAAAGAAAGCAAGCTCTCCCCAAATATTCTCTCCTGTAGGATGCTTGTTTTAGGATCAAATTGAAATTGTAAGATAATCAGTAAAAGTTTTGTTTTACAAAACTGATCTAGGTTTAATTGAAATCTAGACAGAGAAGACGAGGATTTTAATCTCTTACCTTCGACAATTTACCTTAAGAAATTCCAAATGTATTGTAATTTGAATGAACAACTCCCTAAATGAAAATACAGAATTTTTTGATCTAGGATAGAAAAATATCACTTAGTATGATGAACACAGAAAACATTAGTCATAAAGGAAAAATTAAGAAACTGAATTAAGACAAAAATTTTTTTAGTCAAAATATCTTTAAGAAATTGTATTTTCAGTCCTACAAGATCACAGACAAACAGCAACCTACCTGAATTCTACCTGAATTCAGTAGAGTTATAGGACATTTATAGGAACAAATATCAGTGGGGTTTCTATTTATTAATAGTGAATTATCTAAAAAATAAATCAAGAAATCAGTCCCATTCATAATAGTTACAAAACAGCACAAAGCAAAACTTAGAAATAAATTTAACTACAGAGATGGAATATATAATGAAAATCCTAAAATACTGATTAAAGATACTAAAGAGGAATTAAAAATGGGGTGATACCATTAGATAATCAATGGAATCTTCACCTAAGAGGATTTTCACTTTTCCTCTGAACATGCTCAAAGTTTCACATCTTAGTTTAATGTAAATGAAGCCACAAAGAATTATTACTACACATTTACTGGGTTAATTAAGATCTTTAAAGGGTTACAATAGAAAGTGTTTGGAGCAATCAGGGTTGGTAAATACTATTGGTAAAGCAATAATCAATATCTTCATCAGAAAACTGAGGCTCTTTATTAAAGTTGGTAATATCTTTTGCTTGAAAATAGCCATTCTACTCCTAGCTACCTATGCAAAAGGAATATGTGGAAGTGAAGCAGAAAAAGTTGGAAGACTCTTTATAGCAAGGTTATTGATAATAGCTAATCAATGAAAATACATAAGTGTCCTTCGACAATAGGAAGATATAAGTACATTTTTATACAGCCGTGCAATGACATACTGAAATAAAGAAGATTGGGTGTAAACATGCCTCATCACTCTATTCATTCTTTGTTATGTGGATACTTTCTAGTTTGTAGTAACCTCATCTATTTTTCCTAAATAAAACAAAAACTGGGCTTAGTGGTAGAGGCCTATAATCCCAGGACTCTGTGAGACTGAGGCAGGAGGATAACAAGTACAAACTCAGTCCAGGAAATTTAGCAGTTTAGGAAAATCCAGTATCAAAAATAGAAAGAGAATAAGGGCTGTGGATATAATTCAGTGTAAAGGCCTTCGGATCAATTCCCAGTCCAGAATAAAAAAATCCTTGTGTGCTCCAGTGCTATGAAGTGTTTCTCCTATGTTTACTTCTAGTACATTTAAGTATTTAATTCATTTTCAGTTGACTTTTGCTATTGTATAAGGTAGAGGTCTAGCTTCATTCTTTTGCATGTTGATATCAAATTTTCCAGCCCCCATTTATTGAAGAGACACACAAAAAATGAAACTAAAGGCCGGTAGCCCTGCCCTTTGACCAATATGTGTTTTTAGCGCCCTTTCGGCTGTGGATGGATGGATTTGTTTCTGTACTTTTGATCCTATTCTGTTGGTCCATGTGTTGTGTTAATGCTGCGTGATGTTTTGGTTATTATATATCTGTAGTAGATTTTAAAATTAAATAGTATTCTTCTCAGTTTTATTCTTCTTGCTCAGGATTGCTTTGGCTATTCTGGGTGTTCTGTTGTTTGATACAAATTTTAGGCCATTTTTTCCTAGTTCTGTAACAAATGCAATGGCCTTTGCCAATTGCACAAATATGAAGATCACTTGGAGATTACGGCGATATTGATTCTCCCATCCATGAAAATAAAGTATCACCCCATTTTTAATTCCTCTTTAGTATCTTTAATCAGTACTTTAGAATTTTCATTATATATTCCATCTCTGTAGTTAAATTTATTTCTAAGTTTTGCTTTGTGCTGTTTTGTAGCTATTATGAATGGAACTGATTTCTTGATTTATTTTTTAGATGATTCACTGTTAATAAATAGAAACCACACTGATATTTGTTCCTATAAATGTTCTACAACTCTACTGAATTCACTTATTGTTTCTAATAGGTTTGGGTGGAGTTTTGCAGGTCTTTGTCTACAAGATTGCAACATCTGTAAATGATAACAACTTGACTTCCTCCATTCTAATTTGAATGTTCTTTCTTTCTCTTACCAAATGGCTTTATGTGGAATTTCCAGCAATATATTGACTAAGAATGGTGAAAGTAAGGATCTTTATCTTGTTCCAGATCTTGGTGGTAAAGCTTTTAGCTTTTTCCCATCTGAAATAATGTTGACTGTTGTTATTTGTGGCCTTATCATATTGAGATATAATTCTTCTGTAATAATTTTATTCAGTTTTTATCAAGAAGGGATGCTGAATATTATTAAATTCTTTTCTGCATTGATTTAGATAATCAAATAATTTCTCTTTCATTCTGTTGATAGAATCTATTATGTTTATTGATTTACATATTTGGAAATATCCAGGCATCCCTGGGTAGAGTCTATTTAACTATGGTGAATATCCTCTCAAATGTGCTGATGGACTTGATCTACAAGGATAATGACCTTTAGTTGGAGGGAAGGTTTAACTTGGTGCCACAGTGTAGTAATTGCAGCTGTCCCAAAATTGTTGGATATTCTGTTTCATTTTGGTGTGTTCATGGGTTCCTTTTCTTCTTTGCTTTTTAGTTTTGAACATTTCTATTGATTTATCCTCAAGTTCAGAGATAATCTTCTCCACTATGTCCATTCTCTCAATAAGCTCATCAACAGCACCCTTCATATCCTTGAGAATTTGGGGAACTGTAGCATTTCCTTGTTAATAAATCTCACAATTTTCAGCTTCATGCTTGTACTGCCTATCTGTTATGGCTTGTGTTTAGATGTCCGCCTAAAACCTCATGCAGTCATAGGGGCTTTTTCAGAGGCGGCTGGATGTAGAGTGTGTGATTGATTCATCATGGGGTGCTGGGATTAAGTGTGTGTGATTAATAAATAGGTCCACTGATTGGTTTGGCACCACCATAATCCTAGTGTCCTAGATAGAGTATAAGAGGGGCAGAAAGACTCTGTTAAGGCCCTCCCTTGTTGCTTTCAGTACCTTGTTGGTGCTATGAACTGTCCTGTTCTGTGATGCCACCCTGCTGTGTGCCACTCTGCCGTGGAGCCGGACGATTATGGACTGCAAACTCTACAAACTGTGAGCTAAATAAACCTCTCCCCATTTAACTTTGGGTGTTTTGTTTCAGCAATGAGAGAAAAGCAAGACACTATCTATCCTTGCCTCTCTTCCACTTCTTTTCATCAAAGCCCTTAGCATATTAATCACAGTTGTTTTAAACTCCCAGTCTGATAATAATAACACCCCTGATGTCTCTGAATCTTGTTCTGATGATTGGTCTTCTTCTTCAAACTGAAGATTTTTTTCCTCCCTGTTTCTTTACATTTCTTTTTTCATTGAAAACTAGGTGTGGTACACTGGGGAAAAAGAACACTGGTGAATAGATCATCAATGGTGCGATGATAAAGTGTAGTGGGAGGGGACACATTCTACAATCTTATGACTGGATCTCAATCCTCTACCAAGCCTGTGTTCCAGAGCTGGAATTTCACAAAAGTGTACCTATTTGTTTCTCACTCTTTTAGGAGAGCCAGCATAGCTAGACAGGAAACAGAGTTGTCTGTTCCTTTTTTTCCCAGCTCCTCTATGATCTAACAGCAATAAGTTAGACTCTAGTAAAATAGTTTCTGTTGAAGGAAAGTCTCACTGAGAAGAATAGAATGCTCCAACATATTTATATATGTTTAGGTTTCTCTTCCCTCCTAGAAGATAGAGTGAATTATTCTCCAATGTTTCCTGTGAGAACCTGTAAGTAACAAAAGTGTGTGAGTCTCCCTAGACAGGCTTCCTTGAAGTTTCTAAGTGTCAGATTGGTCTTCATTGAGCCTCTAGGAATTTGCCTGTGACAGCTGAGATTTTCCTACTATGGTACCATGTCTCATGGTGGTTTCTCTTAATGTGTTTGTCTGGAGGCAAGCTCAGTTTCTCTGTATCTGCTAGTAAGAAACATAAAATCTATGTATGTTTACTAAAATCGAAGTCCAGTGTTTCAGGACAAACATCAGTAACAAAGAATTTATCCTCTTCCCTTATGTTTACTTCCATTTTTGTTTAAAGAATAATTATTTGTCTGCTATTTTAATTTAATCAGTTACCAATTTTGGTAATAATT